>JAYMFT010077957.1:0-14385 GCA_038088735.1 Panulirus argus
GGGGGGGGGGGGGGGGCGACGGCGGCTTCTTAAAGAACTTTTTTAAATTTTCAAGCTAGAGGAATACCTGCAGTGAAGAGAAGGACAGTAAGGTTTACTGTCAAATGATTAGTATCTGTTACATGCCAATGGCCCAAGGGGTAGGCATAATTTATACTGAAAGATAGACTAAGTCCTGAAAAGAGCATTAATCAATTTACTTCAAGAAAGACTTAACCTCATTATAAAAACACCTATATTCAAAGTTACTGGAAATGGATATCTACAAACAACAGAATTTCAATTCATAAAATCTACACTTTACACATAAAAAATTACTTGGAGGTTCTGCTACATATGTTATGAATCAAAAGGAAAGTAATTTTCAAATAAAAAAAAACCTATAAAAAAAAGTGCTGATTGAATTTTGAAGTCTTCTAATATTAATGGAATCAATGACTTCCAATGACTGGATATGTTGTTCGATGAAGTCTGTTAATCATAACTAATGGGCCCCATGACTGTTTCAACAAATCAATGAATCACACGTTTCCAAGAAAAGACACTAGAGGTCAGAGAGTAATGAATTATGTATTTACATACAGTATTACCTTCTTTTTATACTGTATACAATGTCATCTCAATTAAAAGAAGTGTCTGCAGTGCACTTGATTCCTAAGGGAACAAGATAATGAGTTGGGAGCTTCTGCATAACCACTACAAACTGAATGAAATGTAAAACTGTTATATAACCTATTGCACTGTACCTGCAAGCATATAAATTATTCAAAGCAAATATGAATACGGAACTGCACCTACGTTATGGTAACCCTCAGAGCATACCCTATTATTCGGAAATGGACAGAGTGTTACCTACAATCTCTCAAAATCCAGACTACACTCACCTTACCACTGGGAATTTTCAGGATGGCTATTAAGACAGGATTTGCTAGTTTCTTAGCATTTCATTAAAAAAACAAAATATTGAAGAATTCTGTCCTATGATGGGAAACAAAGCACAATTCAACTTCTGTGTAGACTACCACAAAAATTATGGCTGATAAGAAAATCAGAATTTTTTGCAATGCAACTATTATTAAATTCAATGTATTTTACATATCAATTCATTTCATACAATTTAAATTATAAAATCTGACAATGATTACATGCTAACATCCCTCATCATTTTTCAACTTAACAAAAGCATACCATCCCTTATGACTTCCTTGTCATTTTCTACTCTTAACCAAGACAAAGTATCCTTTGTCATTTCCTCTTCCTAACAAGCCCAACATCCCTCATTTCCAACTTACCATCCATCATCCTTTCCTACTCATAAGAGTCAAAATCCTTGAGGAGGATTAGCCTACTGTGGGTTCCCTAACAAGAATAAGTGACTGATTCTGTGAAAACAGAGCAATTAACACCCTATTTAGCTTCTGAGCTGACCCAGCATCTCATGGGTTTGAGTGCAGAATGCAAATGTGCATTCATGACCAAAAAACTGACAATGCAAACACAACATAAATCATATAACTGTATCATAAAAGAATAAGTCAATAATCATTCATTACATGTTTGTATTTTATGATATCTATCATATATTAATCAATCAAATCCTTAACAAATAAAATCCTTCAGTATCTTAAATAATAAGTAATCAATAAGTGATCTAAGAGCAAATGTGCTGCAAGTAAATATCCATAAACAGTTTTTTAACATTCAATTTAAATCATCATCAAATCTTGCATTTTTTTTATCTACATAGTGGAGAAAGGAATGGATACTGAAAACACTTTTGACACTAAAAATTCATACCATTTTACCCTTTCTGTGCAGGCCATGTCTTTCAAGAGGTTTACCAATTCTGTGCATGTCAAAGTTTTTAGTTTTAAACTTAGTACTTTTAAAAGCAAGCCTGTGAGATTGCTGTGGGAACCATAAGTTAAATTAGCCAACGGCCATGATGCATTTATTCAAATATAAGAATATTATTTCAGTCATAATTTACAAGCCAGTGTGACAATATTTTGTGCTCTATCAATCAGGTTTTACACCTATTCACAGCCTGTGAAATAGAAATTGTATAGGAGTTGCATAAGTGCTCTCTTACCCCAGCGTTGATGATGGAAAACTTCTTTACAATAAATCTATCAAGGGTAAAAGAACGAGAAAAGAAAGATGTGTGGACATAGGATCTGTGAGCCCAAGCCAGACTAGTGAGGAGAGTGAAGCAGACAATACATGAGAGGCAAGGGACATGGGGCACATTTTAGTCAGATAGATATGATTCTGCACCATGTCTGATTTTAATAACAATGACTTTATTGAACTGGAAGATAGTAGTTTGACAGAACATAGCTACAGTGCCTGTAGAAACTCCCTAACCACCCCAACCATAAACTGATGAAACACCCATGATGATATCACACACCCCTGCTACAAACTCACCTTCACCTGCAACCACTCATCCGCTTCTCTACCCACTCACACACAAGCCTTACTCTCGATAAAATTTCCTCTCTGCTTCTAAGAGCTTTTCTCCCACTCCAATTATTCAAAACACCTTCCACAAAGCATCTATATCTACACTATCATATGCTTTCTCCAGACCCATAAATGCAAAATACAAATCCTTCTGTTTCTCAAAGTATTTCTCACACACATTCTCTAAAGTAAACACCTGATCCAAACATACTACCACTTCTGGAACTGCACTGTTCCTCCCCAATCTGATATCCTCTGCATGTTAACACCCTCTCAATCACAATTCATCCTTAAACTTACCAGATACACTCAACACACTAATACCTCTGTAATTCAAACACTCAACTTTGTCCTCCATGCCTTCACAAAATGGCAATATACATGCATTCTGCTAATCTTCAGAAACTTCACCACGATCAAACAATGTCAATATACATGCATTCTGCTAATCTTCAGAAACTTTACCATGATCCATACATATATTAAAAATCTTAACTAACAAAGCAATAATGCAGTCACCCCTTTCTTAAGAAATTCAACTGCAATGCCATACACTTCAGCTGCCTTACCAAATTTCATCTTACACAATGCTCTCACCGAGGTACCTCTTCTCTTTTCACCAAACTACTCTCAATGATTCTCTCACTTCGCATATCTTCCCGATTAAAAAATCCTACACCCTACAGTACTTGCTCCATCTCCTCTTCACCTCATCACTACCTGTGGCCATTTCCTCATTTGCCCTCTTCACCAATGTTCCCATTTGCTCTCGTTTTTCTCACACTATTAACCTCCTTCCAAAGGAAGATTGCTGATACCTTCTTTCCCTTACTCATTTGCCCTCTTTTTCAACCTCTGCACCTTCCTCTTAACCTCCTGCCAATTTCTCTTGTACATCTCCCAATTACTTACACACCTTCCCTTTCACTAGCAACTTTACTTCAATCATCATAGCACTTACTACCCTTTCTCACCTTCCCACCTCCCACCTTCTGCATTTCACACAATTCTGTCATCCCTGCCAGAACTGCTTACCTATAAACCTTCCATTCCTCACCCACTTCCCGAACTTTGTTTACTCTCACCCTTTGCCATTCTACACTCAATCTTTCCTAGTACTTCTTCACCCATGTCTCTCTTCCAAGCTTACTCAATTTCACTAAAATCTTCTCATCTATATCATTTCCTCGTTTCCAAAAACCTCTACAAATCTTCACCCTCATCTCCACCAGGTGCACCTCTCAGCATATTCATATCCAAGAGTCTCTCTTTTGCTCGCCTATCAATAAGTATGTAATCCAATAATTAGACTGATTCATTTTGAGAGATGCTCTGAAAGGCTGTTGACATTTTAATTTTTTCTTCCACTTACTATATATAAAATGATGAAATTTATTCTTTTTTCATTTGAGTTCCCAAGAGAGGAGTGGCCAGTAGCCTTCTGGGTAAAGACAAAAGCAACATGTAAAACTACTGCCCTTTCCGTTAGGGTTATTTCTCAAAGGTGGAGGATTATCTATTCCTTAGGGGAACAGTACTAGTTTGCTGTATAATTTTTACAGAATTTATTACACATCAATCGATCTTGTTGCAGCCAAAGCCCAAGATGAGGGTAAGGTAAGTGTGATAGCACCTGTGGTTTACTGAATATGAAGAGGATTGCCTGGATATTTTTCTTTCTTTTCCCTACTGTTTTAACATCCTATAATAAACTATTCTTTTCATGAATTAAAAGATGTCCCACTTTCAACTCCAGAAAATCTGGTAAATTAGGTATGTCTCATGATTCTCCTATGAGTTTAGTAATTCACATTCTCTGCCAGTTGGCATGCAAATTAATGAGGCAGCATCAGGAACATAGGGCAACGCCATAGGGTGATAATTGCAGCTAAGCAACTTTTGCACTTTCTTGTTTTGGAACATAATAATAAAGGAGGTAAGTATCACTAACTCCTTACTCCTGTCCCTCTTAGCTGCCTTCTAAAGCAACACAGGAGGTATGTGGGCATTATTTGTTTTCCCCTATCACATTAATATTAATTCTAATTTATTACTAATTATTTATCGTAAGTCTTTTGATGGAGATGAATTGGCAGGGACAGAAGAGCATGTGTTCAAGAGTGAAAGAAGGGGTATACCTTATGTACACCTTGCACTGTCTTTGGAGGTCTTCTACTCCAAAACTCAAGAGTCAAAGCAGGTGAGGTGGGTCACAGGTTGACCAAAATGTTGGTGTTCAGTGCCTGTGGGCCTACATAAGCATCAATGCCTGCCTGGTCTGGTACACTTTGTGAACACTTATTCAAGGCCTCTATTACAAACACCACCATGTTTCTGATGGTTGCAGGAAAAGTGTTGAAGTCTTCAGTCCCTAATGTTTTCAAGATGTGTTCCCTTGAACTAATGCACTTTATGATTTCAGTGGTAATATCTTACAGTCCTCCAGGCCTATTCTACCGAGAAAACTACTCCTGAGCATATGTTGGCAAACATGCCTTCCAGGATTTTTCATTTTCAAGTGTAACTTATGATACAACTTTCCCATCTACACTTCAATCCAGAGATTGAAACCCCAGTGACTTCAGTCATTCTCACTAGTTCAGTCCTTACAGTACCAAAGCAGGCCACTAAAGAATTCTGCACACCTTCTAGCTCTGCAATTTGCTCACCCTGAGAGGTGGTGCTTGCATTCAGTGATAATCTGTTCAGCAGTGTTGATATCTTGAAAAGCATCATCAATATTTTTTCCTCTCTTGTCTTGAAAGCTGGGAAGATCTAGTTTATCATCTTTATGGAAGAGACAACTGGTATTCTGCTGTGTTTTCAGAAGGCAAGGTAATCATACATTATCATTCCAAGGTCCTCTATACTGTTCAATCATCATGTGATGGTGTTATGTCTAGTATTCTGCACTTTTCATTTCTTTACTCTTCCAATAACACTAAAGCTAACAATTTTCCACTCTGAAACACACATTGTTTTTAGTGGCCCAGCAGAGGATTTTGTTTATCTGCCTGAACTTTCACCATGCATCTTCTGTTGATAAGTCTTACAATTACTCAACAAAAAAGATCAATGTGAAACTATGAATACATATCTATCTATCTATATGTCTGACACCCATTCCCTCTGGGACCTCCCATTAAGAAAGTGGCCAAGTTACAGGAGTCTATGATTTGTACAGTTTATGGAATAGTCAGACATGAGAATGAGAAATAGACTGGGTGCAAGTACAGTTCCATGGGAAATTGAGCATTTTCTCATAAAGGCAATAGAAACAGCATGATTTACTACAATGTTGTAATCTGTCTGTTAAAAAGGTGTGTGGATCTTCCAGTTATAGTGGTTATACCCAACCTATTCATTTTGAGTGATACAATACTGTGGTAACACTTATCAAACCCCTTTTGCAAAATTGTCAACAATTTGTCTGTTCTCCAGTGCTATCAACAATTTTATGTTAGTGGTCAAAAAGTATGATCTTCCTGCTCTGAAACCATGATATCCTGGGGTCCGTTAATCATTATTGGTTTCCATGACACATCTAGCTTGAAATATGAGAAAAGACTTACATGTTATTGACAGCCTCTGTAATAAGGAAAGAAAATCCCAGTTTCATAAGAGATAAAATGCCAAAAACAACAGGTAAATGTAAAAGATTTCAACTTTCCAGGAAAATATGAATTTTTCAGGCACATTTCTTTCTGGTACAATGCCAGTTTAACAAATTCAGAATTTAGAAAACAAAAATTGAAATGTTGGTTATAATACTAATCAAGAAACAGGATGGTTAACAGAAATATACAATGCCATAATGTATCAGACAAAGCATGAATTAAGCAATGATGATCAGCCACTTTTGCTCTTAGAAATGATACTCTTAAAAAAAAAAAAAAAAAAAAAAAAAAAAAAAAAAAAGAGGAGGAGGAACTTACATCATCTGCTTCATTCCCAACTTGATTATTTGCAGTTTCCTGAAAAGAAAATATAATGTCAGAGAAAAATCAAGGAAGTAATTGGGATTGCTTGACATACTAAAAAAAATATTTGTCAGTATGCAAACAAAACAGCTGAAGAATGCTTTCGGACTGTACAGTGTGGATAGAAAACTTAGGGATCCACAAAAAAAATTTCTTTAAAAATGTCCACTCTCTGCCCGTCATGTGCACTGCAGTGAAACCACTGCCCTCGATATACAACCAGGCCCCACAGACCTTTCTATGGTTTTCCACATCTGCTTCACATGCCCTGGATCAGTCCAACGACAGCACATTGCACCCTGTATACCACATCATTCCTATTCGCTTGATCTCATGCACATCTTTCACCCTTCTACATGTTCAGGCCCTGACAAATAAAATCATTTTTCAGTCAATCCTCCATCTCCAGTTTGGTCTCTTCCTTCTCTTTCCATCGACTTCCAATACATATACTATCCCTTTTGTCAACCTCTCCTCATTCTCTCTCTCCAAACCATTCCAGCACACTCTCTTTAGCTCTCTGAACCAAACTCTTCTTATTACCACATTCCTCTCTTACCCTTTTATTACTTACTCAATGAAACCACCTCACACCATATATTGTCTTCAGACATTTTATCTCCATCACCTCTGTATATCCTTAACTATAGCCTATTCAACATTGTTGGTACTACTCCACATTCAAATGCACAAATTTTTGCCCTCCCAGATGAGTCTCACTTTCCACACATTCTTCAATGCTCAAGAATCTTCGCCCCCTCACCCACCCAATGACCCACTTCCATTTCCATAGTTCCAATCTCTGCCATATCCACTTCCAGGTATCTAAAACAATTGACTTATTTCAAATTTTCTCCATTCAAACTCATACCCCAACTAACTTGTTCCTCTGTCCTACTAAACCTTATAACTTTACTTTTATTCAGTTACTCTCAACTTCCGCAATTTCTCACTCAAATCTGCCACTTGTGCTCTACCATCAGCAAATAACAAATGACTCACTTCCGAGGCCCCCTCAGTCCCACATACTGCATACTCACCCCCATCTCCACGACCATCAACTTCCCTCAACATCCCATCCCCATACAAATCAAACAACTATGGTGACATCAAACACCCCTGCCACAGACCAACCTGCACCAGGAACCAATCACTCTCCTATCTTCCTATATGTACACATACTTTACACTCTTGATAAAAACTTCTCAGTGCTTCTAGTGACTTTCCTCCCACACCATAAATCCTGGTGAATAACTGGTGAACTATTCAGGAAGTCTTCACCCCTACAGCCCAGGCTGGGCTCAGAATGTTGGATTTGGTCGCTGGTCAACCAAACTGTTGGCCTTAGGCCCATATAGCCCCTAAAGCCTGACTAGTCAGGTAAACTTTGTAGATACTTGTCTAGTGAAGTCTTCTAAACTGTGCATCCTGAAGTTTACTGACAATCATTCACCCCAGCTCTCATTTGCCCACTTTTTCAACTCCTGCACCTTCCTCTTGACCTCTTGCCACCTTCTCTTGTATAACTCCCAAACATTTGCACTGATTCCCTGTAAATGCCACTCATAAACCTCTCTTTTCTCTTTGACATCCCAAAACTCCCTTCTCTTTCTCATCTGCCCACTTTCTGCATGCCAAACACAACCTTACAAACACGGGAAATGGGAAAAAAATTTAAATAATAAAACATTTAATAATTTGCTGTAATCAAACCAATAAACTTCCCCACAGGCCTGTACAGTAATAACAATATTTTCAGAGATTTTCCAAAAATATCGCTTATGCTCTTGCACTTTTGTCCATTTGCTGTGGCAGAGTGTACCTCAGTTGTGCATTCTAAAATATTTCTTAACATCATTCACATCCCAAAAATTACTTTAAAAATTATAGAGAATATTCGTCTGGTTATGGTCAAATAATTACATCAGTCAATTATTTAGCTCTCAAAATGATTTGCAGAAATGACTAAAATCACTTATCCTACTTTCTGGGTCAAAGACGAAAAGGCTTAAGTCAGTTCAAGCACATTCCATGTCAGGAAAAGTTTTATGGCATTTAAAAGTACTGATTCTTTAGTTCAAAAAAGTTACCATAATGATGCTTCCACAGTTACTCAGGGTAATCATTCTGCATAATTCCATGGTAGAATGCAGATGACAGCATGTACATTTTAAACAACACTGAAAATGAAGGTAAGCCTCAGCTGGTAAGGGTGTTCATAGGTGTGGTTAGCTTTGGTTTTGTGAGTTTTGATTAGGACTATACAGGTTAGGTGAGACACTTCCAGAAATCAACAACACCTAAAAACCTCACTGAACTTCTCCAGTGGCCAAAATGTACATTAATTTTCCATGTCATAATCGAAATAGGCATATTGTCAACCATCTCCCACCAATGGGGACTAGGAAATGGCTACAAATTGATATGATCTTTGCACTAAAAATGTTGGAACATGTAATAGTCCCTAAAATGCCATCATTCTCCTAAGTTCAAATAACTTGGTTCTTATCGTTTACTTGGTTATACTGACAACAGATGCATCAACAAGTCAGCACAAGTGGGTCAAATGGCATCAAGCTGACAGTATTTTCAACAGACTTATCAGAATTCTTCTTTAGTATTTTTTGAAAAATCATCTACCTTTGAGATATGCGGCAACAAGTTTTGGGGTAACATGGCTAGGGGATTGAGCAAGCCCTCTCCAACTCTTTCAATATCAATGCTAATGTAGTGTGGTGATGAAGATTGCATTGAACAACTGCTTGACAAGAGGCTAGGAAGCAGTGCTACCAGCAAACATGCACCATATCCCATAAAATTTTCTGGCAGTTAGCACAGTACTGAAATCATGTACAGATGTGTCTGGTATACTGACTATAACCCGTATACTGACAATAACATTGAAAATCAAGATAAATTTCACCTGCTAGAGGGAAGTTTGGTTATGATTTTATATGTTCTGTCAATTTTCACAAGCATATAACCTCTTTTTACAATGGCCTCAAACTATCATCTTAGCATCATTGCCCTCCACATAATCTATTCATAATTCTAAGAAAGAATAAAAGCTCTAATAATGCAGTCTACATCAATTTTATTTTAAGCAATCCACTTACATGAATCTCTTCCAAATTCACAAGTTTATTAACTTATGAATTGGTGGCAGTCCTGAATAGGAACTTTACCAAAGATAAATGTGAAAGCAATCTTATTTACCAAATTTTCTATGTGGAAGAAGCAAAAGTTAAGAAGATACAGAACATTATCACTATAACATGGGAAAATTTGGTAAATATCAAACACAATGCAAAGTTACTTGAGGTTTCCCTTTGCTGTACTTGTTCTTACACGTAAGGCTTGACGGGCTAGGTTAGACATGGCGGCATAATTGCAAGATGACTTTTACAAATACTGCTGTGACAACCTCCTGAAGAAGAGAATTCCAGTGAATGATAAACTTCAAGCTGATGAACTGTTTCCTTATCTATATGTGGCTTCTTTCTTTAAAAAGTTTCATGTTGGAGAGACCTGTTAGTCTGCATTACTAGACAGGCAACATTCTCCTCGTTAGATAACAATTTGTATGTCCAGATAAGGTCCCCTCTGAATCCTAAACAGGTCTTTAGACCAGTCACCATTTGTTAGTAGTCCTTTTCTGTACTTCCTCTAGATTGAAAATGTCCTTGATAACATGTCCATGCTTCTAAACAATGCTCAAGATGTGGATCAATACAGGTTTTGTACATGATCAAAACGACCTTTCATCCAATGCTTGGAAATGTTTTCTAATTGAAAGAAGGCCACTTGTACCCTTATTTATTGCTTTCTAACACCAATGTAGTTAAAGGCTTCAAGTTTGAGAATGTCCATACTCCACAATCTCAGCAATAAACTCTAATGCTGTGATGGTACTTTTTCTATACACAGCATTGACGGGGGATGTTCCTATCTACATGCATGACCTTGCATTTGTCTCAGTGAAACCTGAGCAGCAAGCTAACGGAGCAACTTTTGATCAAAATGATGGATATAATTCTTTGTTTAATATTACTTAAATTATTTACCATCACCTTCCCCACCTGATTGAAGAATTTGAAAACTTATTTCAAATTCAACACTACAAGAGGAAAATTTTTTGCCAAAGTTCCAGTTTAAGTGGCACCATACAAATAACTTATGAAGATGTAAGAAATCCATATGAATAAACTTTCAACCTTAACAAGAGCGATTCTGACCAGGGGAACACAATCTGAAGCACTGCAGGTATATCATATCTTACAGTAATTAACCATGAGTGGGTAAGGTTATGATGATGTGGGGAAAATGTGGGGCAAAGTAAGTGAAACAACTTCTTGAAAACATCAGAGCTAACGAAACTTCACGTAACTTCTCATTAAGATCCTAAATTTACAATATTTTCAAGGCTACTTGAAAAACCTTTCTTATAATGTGGCTTCCATTCAGTTGCTGGGAGGCTTGCTTCTAATATTCACAGACTAGTTCACCTCCTCTAGCTGCATAGTGAAAATGGCAGGATGATAATGTGAATGTCATTGATAATTACCATTATACAAAGAATATGGCAAAAGGATTATGACATCAATGTCTTTGGAAACTACAGGTACATAATGAATATGTTTTATGGCAAGAGGAAGATGACAACAGTGTCACTGGTAATCACCAGTATAAATTGAACATGCCAGAAAGATGACGATACAAGTGTCTTTGGTAACTAAAGATATATTTCAAATATAAAACTAAAAATGGTAGTTATTCATCAGTTAACCCTTGCATTGAAACTAGCTTTACATATATGGTGATTTTCTTCTATAATGCTAAGGTAATGTTAAAGTAATATAATACGATTTGTGGGGAAGGATCTGGAACAATATTGTTTATTCTTATGGCAATAGTGGTGAGAGTTATTAGTATCTTGGAAAATGTGATTGTTAAAGCAAAAACATGTGATGCAAGTAAAAAATCAAATAACCTACAAAAGCTTCAGCTTCCAAGAAGTCTATCTCTATTCTAATGCTTAATAATCTACATCTACATGAAATATACTAGTCACACCCATAGTACAACTGCAGATGAACATCAATAAACAGACAACACACCAAGTGGCCAGTTGTGCCTCCACCTAACCCCACAAACAACTATTAAATGCAATCCCCAACAGGCAACCAATTCATTGTTGGTACACTTCTATCGCATATCTCTTGCTACTAAGAGAGGTTACCACTGGTTCTGCTAATTTGTTGCTAGTTTCCGTTACCAATACTTTTACGATACTTAACCCCCAATTTTCACCTACTATACATATAAAGTAAAATAAAACGATCCTTAAGTCACTGTATTCTCTCTATATCAATGCTGAGCCTCGGTGAAGTTTGGTGGTTTTCATTGATTCTGTTGCACTGTACTGCTTGTGTCACTTACTCTCATCCCCACATTTTCCCTGATCTTCACAGCCCTAAAAAAAAAAAAAAAAAAAAAAAAAAAAAAAAAAAAAAAAATCTACCCACTTGTCCTCACTAAGAGTCCACTGATATGCATTTCATCCCAATCTATATGTTACTTCTCAGGCGTCCCTAAATTGGAACTTTACCAAATTTTCTCTGCCGAAAGTTGATTTCGTTCAAGTCTGGACAATAACAATAAATAGTGCAACGTTCCTGACCTGAATTAACGACGTGATGCTAAATGACCTTCTGAAACACCGGAATCCCTTTTACCGCATTATCCACTACTTGGTTAATGGCCTAATTTACGATATGCTCGGCAAAAACTAGGCAAGAATTCCAAGTGTTCATTAATCATGACCCCATTGACTTGATGGTAGGCTAGAGGAACTACATCAAAAATAATTTTCTGGCCTAATACATGCTACCTAGCGATACAAATAATTCCTAAATTCGAAAATAAAGTTTCGAAACTCCAGAAAATTGAATGGCTATCAACCAACACGCACGGTTAGGCCTACATAGAGAAAACTCGTGGTATGAATAATTACATTTCTATAAAAAAAAAAAGCAAAATTCATCCCCACACGACTCGAAACTGCCTTCATCGACGCTCCGGACGCCACAACTATTTTATTTCCCCCTTGACGACACCTGTCAAATACGGATAACCGATAAACAAATGCATGTAAAAAGAGGTAAACAGTCCGAGGACTCGACGAATTTCGTGAATAATCATCGACTGAATCGAGTTTATCTGACCCCTGAATCAACTGGCCTCCATCACCGGTGGACTGGGACCGCCTCAACAACGGGATTACCTTCTCTTTCTCCAGCAAGTTGGGCATTTTTTCATAGTTTCAAGGAAGAGGGAACCTTTACACCCATTCCTCCCTCACTCAGGTTCCAATAATGTTTATGTCCGTCCGACTTTACCCCCCCCTTCATATATCATGGCCTCCGGCCCACCGCCGCCCACACCCTGGCCCACACCGCGCCCACCGCCGCCCGGACACCCCCAACCGGCAGACCCACCCCAGTAATACAACCCAGGAACGTACCTCCATTTCCAGCTGCTTTATTTTGTACTTTTCAGGAGAGATAGTTGTTTACTTGTGGCTTCAAGATGGTGGGTAAGGTGGGCGCTGATTGGTCCAATCGGGTCACGTGGTCTTCATTCACTTGTTTCACCAATGGGCATTATGGGATGAATGATCCACAGCTTCACCCTCCCATAATTAAGCGCCTTTTCATCTCTTTTTAGCTTTCCATGACTTCAAGGGCCCCATCACTGAGGTCCCTAGGAGTAACTCTCCATCACCCACACGTTGCAAGGCAGACCGTTATCCAGATCACGTATTTTGGACATAAAATCTCCGGCAGCGCGGACCACTTGCCGTCCAACAACTTCAATCTCTCACACTCCCTCCTGATGTTCTTTTGTTTCGCGCCGAGACGATAGACTCGCATTTAATAGATACTTAAAAAAAATGGGTCAAATGCACCAATCGCTTTTATGTTTAGACTTTTTTTTATTCCTAGTTTAAAATACTATTTTCTGGGATACAAAGGAGTAATTAGGTGGTGTATATATGCCAGTATTTGAGATTACATGCATCAACCTCGACATGCTTTGGTTGCCATGGTTACAATGTAAACTTGCGTCTTGGGGGCCCGAGGAAATTTAGGGACTGTTTTTACCTCTTTTCTGCAACCAACTGAGACATATAACGTCTTTCTTGAAACAAAATGGTAAGTAAAATGGCTATGAATAATATGCATTTGTTATTCTACGACATGTTTTACTAGAAGCACATCTTAGGCTTCCTTCAGTCAAAGATTTACTGCAAGTACAGATTTTTATGTAATACAGTAATGAAACATTTAAAAGTATCATGAAAATTTCATCTCTTGGAGTTACTGAACGCTTCATTTCTTTTCTATTTCGCTAGACTAATTCCTCTTATCTTCGACAGTTTTTATGACAAGAAGTTAAGTTATTTGCTAAGTACTTTAATTAACACTTCAGAACCAAATGTAATAATGTATGTATACATGTTACATTATGCTTCTGGATTAATGGCCACTCAGAAGTCATTATCATACATGCACAGCCCCAGTACAACTCAGATGGCATTCAAATATTTGTTCATGTTTACGTAAACTTTAAGCATCGGCATCTGAAAAAGAAGATGAATCTTTTAGATGAAAGAATTGGCGTTTTCTGAGAGAGGGAAAGAGAGTATTTCAGAGCACTGTTAGCTTCTATTTATCACCAACGAGAGATAAGGCTACCGTTCTAACCACGTCCACGGTTATTTTAAAGACTCTGTGATGATAGAACAATCAGTTTGTCTTGACGCATTACACTTCATAAGATCCAGCATATGCCATGGCGGGAATATATATATATATATATATATATATATATATATATATATATATATATATATATGTGTGTGTGTATATATACATGT
>JAYMFT010077968.1:0-14385 GCA_038088735.1 Panulirus argus
TATATATATATATATATATATATATATATATAGAGAGAGAGAGAGAGAGAGAGAGAGAGAGAGAGAGAGAGAGGAGGAGGAAGAGGAGGAGGAGGAGGAGGAGATTACATACTCTTATCGTGGTTGCGATATACGCCTTTGCAACAAATTTGATATCATATAATGTATAAGAACATGAAGTCCGAGTTAAAAAAAAAAATATTCATCCTTCTTTAATATTACATTTTTTTCATGATGGCTTAGACGGCACGGGCAACTTAGGCTCTCATCAAGGCCATTTCATTAACACTGTAATTGTATACTGAATATGCCCTAGCTTGAGCTTGGTACCCATTGTATCGACCAACCCCTAAAGGTGGATGAACAGCTGGGTTGACTGTGGACCGACTGCCGCAACCAGGTTGAACCTATGCGCTCGACCTTGGGCTGCTTGTGAATGTGTCACGGTTAGGAACGCTAACCGCTTTACCACGAAGGTCCATACTATGATACAATTAAGTAGCTAAACGCATGTTTTTGGTTACTGAACAAGATCTTTTTACATGATTCTCCAAAACAATATCGACGTCACATAACGAACTTTAGCAAGAGTGTGACAAGGAATTAGAGTGAAGATTCCGTGCTGTGTGTGAGGAGGCAGTGTAAATCCTATAACCGACATGAAATAAACCATTACGAGAAAATAATCCACAGCATCGCCACCACATCCCAGACACAGGCTAACCACGTTTGCCGTTCCCAGCCTCACACATTATAGATTAAGCAGGCACAACCACCAACCGGAGTTAGCATGCCACACAGAGCAATTACGGGATAAAAAGCTTATAAAAACTCGTTTTCTCAAGTTAAAGAGGTCCCCTTCGTCTCACGAGCCCACCCGACTCCTGCCTTCCTCCGGGGACGCTTCCCGTCTCCCACCTAGCGCAGCGAGACGCCAAGGTAACCTTCTCATCATGCAGGAACTCCTCTTGCATATTATGGACCTTTATCGGCAGGAGGTTTGATGCATTTCTTGCGCTGTCTATGACAGGTCATTCTTTTCTTTGATCAAGAATATCTACCAAAAACTTTTGTCATTTTTCCATTTCATATCTTTTATGCTATCATGATGCTACAGATGTTTCTCCTATTGACCGAGTCACTTTTCTGGTTCTCTCTTTTCTTCAAGCTTCACCATAGATGGCAAAACTTTGTTCAACTCGCAAACGCACTTCTTAGATATCCCACGTACTTACCTTTAATTGTTTTCGCACATTCCATAAGTACTGTCCTTTTTTAACACCAGCTAGGCATATGGATCAGATTGGTACCATTCCTCATGTTTTGGCGTGTGCCTTAACATTTGTGCTTATGCTTGCTGAATTGTTTGACATGGGTAAGGAAAAAAAAAACGATATTTTTTTTTGTCCTTGGAAACACGATGACAATGCCTACCTCAAAGAAAGAATGCTACAGTCGTTTTGCTTTGCGCCTACTACCTTCAAAGTATTTTAATTACTCAGCTTCCATGTTCATTAACGTCTTGACCCTCATTGTTTTTCCTTTCATCAGCAGTGTCTTACAAAGCGAAATCTACCGGTTATGTCTGCTCCTGTTACCAGTATGTGGTCGTCTTCTCAGAGAGAATTTGGAAATCCTATGTTTTACTCCTTAAAAACTTAGAGAGTTGTCGATAGTATAGCAACAGGAAATGATCTCCGACCAGCTTCCCTGTTGTTTTTGTCCAAAGTATTCCACCTTCTTTTATGATCGACCCATATTCCTTGCTGTTTATCTATCAGCCCTTCAATCCTTCCCTGTCAACAGCATTATTCCTCAGAGTTCTGTTCTTTCTTACCCTAAACCTCCTTTTCACCAGCAGTTCTCTTTGATGAATGACTCTCATCGCATTCACTAAGGCTAAGGCTAGGTAAACCACAACATTATTATAAGGAAAGCCGTCAGCTTGTGACTGCGGGGACATCCCGTTTCGTGGTTGGCAGACTTTCTGACCGGGCGACACCAAACCGTCCGCTTTAGGGGAGCCACATCGACATCGCTACCCTTGACAGGGGACCAAGATGGGGCTGCTATACTTCATCATCGTTGTCAATGACGCGCTGAAAGAATTAGATCACTCCTGGAAGTACGTGGACGACTCCACTTTCGGCATCACTATCAACAACAACTATCCTGACGACAGGGCCCCTCAGCACATCATCAACAACCTTCACGAGTTGACTATGGCCAACGACGTCTCCACCAACCGCATCAAGACTGAGATTATGCACATCACCCTGGGTGCCGACAACATCTTGCCTCCTGACATCCTCCGGGTAGTCATAGACTTCAAACTAACTGTAGACAACGGTTTCAACTGGAAGACACATGTCAGCACAGTCATCAAATCTTCCTCATACCGTCTGTACCTTCTCCGCCAACTGAAATGGCTAGGCTTCACACCATCTGAGTTCAGGGATATCTACACCATATTCATCCTCCCTAAGCTCACCTACGCATCTCCAGCTTGGTCCTCCTCACTAACAGATACACAGAGGGACCAACTAGAAAAAGTGCAGAAAAGGGCATGAAGAATTGTCCTGGGCTCTTCTTTCACCACCAACTAAGAGGCCCTCATCTCGCTGAACCTGTCCACCCTCTTCGACCAACAGCGGCAGCTCACACGGCAGTTTGGCAATAAACTGCTGACCTCCTCCTCCTCCTCCTCCTCCTCCTCTACCCCCCAATGAAAGCGACCTCCACCCCCGACGCCCCTCCAACACGGACCGCCGTTCGTCACCACAGTCTACTTGTTCCGATCAGAAATCGTAGAGATAGATATATGGACAGTCCTATACCTACCATCGTGAACGTCATAAACTATGCACGAACAAGTGCATAGCTATGCGGTATGTCAACTACTGTATTACCTTAACCATTCATCATTTAATGTTCAACCAAGTGTATAATATGTAAAACATAATACTATTTACTCTGTAAATATCCTTGTATATCTGCTGCCTTATCACCCACTTGCTTATCCAAAATGTAGAATTATCCAGCTCACCTTGAGCACTTTAGTGATTTCTTAACTGGTAACTATCGTGACCTCCCATTTTTGTAATGTCTGTGATACCTCACCTGAGGATTTTCAGCCGAATGGCTGCCCCAGCCCAATAATCCGTTATTTATCTGTTTATTCTTATCTGTTTACACACACACACACACACACACACCCATGAAATCTCCAAAGAATGTGTGAGAACAGTTTTGTAGACTCAGAAGAGGACAAGCCACTGTCGGGAAAAATATATTTCAGTCTTACTCCTTGGACGACGTTACTGGAGTGGAACCAGGTATAAGAAAGGAGAGGCAACGTGTTGGGTCAGAGAGGCAGCGCGAGCAACCCTGCCGCTCACAATCCGTGGCCGCCACGCGGAGGTTAAAGTATCCTGCCATTTGTTCCAGTCTACAAGTTTTTTTAATGAGGGTGATAATGAAGGAGGATTAATACGTGGATAATGAGGAGGTCGACGATGGTAGGCGGGAGGGGAGGAGGGTTGCTGGCGGGGGCAGGGTGCGATGACAGTGCGTTGGTGCGGGTTGGAGGCGCAGAAGGAGTGCTCTGGAGGGCTGAAAAGCGGAGGAGGAAGAAGGGTTAGGGGAGTACATGAATCAATGAAAGAAGAAACAGAAACTGGGAACGTAGTAGAATGGAGAGAGAGGTAGAAAGGGCTAGTAAGGAATACCTGACCAAAGTCAACTTAAACTGCTTTAGAGAGGAAAGGCCATGTGTGGATTATCGCTATTCCTGGACTAATACGCTGTATGTGGATGTCGAAGACTCTAACTGCGGTAGTTATGTTGGCATCATCATAGAGGCCCTTCCAGCACATTAGTGTTCTCTGTCGTGGGGACACATGCAGAAAGCTCATGAGTGCCTGTCAAAAGGAATAGGACAGCAGCAATACTGCAGACGGAAACAGATGGTTGAACGCAAGTGATAACAGGCAAGTTAACGAAGTGGAAGTCTTTTGATTCCACCTTAGCTGAGAGACATGGAGGAAGTCACAACAGAGCTGTGAACAGGACTCCACCCTGGGGGGAACAGAACCTCTTTAGAAGTGGAGTAACTGCTGAAAAGGAATATAATTTCTGCTCCTGTACAATAACCCCAACTTTTGCGGAATAGATTTTGAAGTGTTTGTTATCAGGTGTTTCTAGGATACTGTAGATGATATGGTTTTGACCAGAACGTCCATATTACTGCGGGGTATAATGCAATGCTTTCAGATTTGATAATGGAAAGTAAGTGGAGATCTGAAAAGAGGTATAGGTTGAAATTGTGTTTTTTGCTCTTCGAGTCTTACTAGATTTTCTTATTCCCATTCCTTCATGCTTTACTGGTACAAATTTAGAGAAAAACATATTCGGTTCAAGAGAAGAATAGCTGTTGGAGTAAGCAGCGAGGAGATAGTTAATAGAAGTATTCAGAGTGAAATCCTCGGCGTAAGAGTAAACTGGGACAAGAGTGAGGAAAGCTCATTTATGTAAAGAAGTAAGAGGACAGATCCCTGAGGAACGCCATAGTTAAGCGGATAAGAGGGAGAAGATTTTCCATCAACGGCTACTGCAATGGAGTGAGTAGAAAGAAACCCATGTTTTAGAGAACAAGGAGAGATGGGAAAGGCAAAGGAAGGAAACTAATAAAGCAAAGGCTTTCTCTTCACCCTGTCAAATGCTATGGAGATGTCGAGGGCTACGAGAAAAGAGGAGGACCGGAGGTAAGTCACACAGGAGAGATCACACTGGTGATCTAAACGAAGGTAGTAAGATTCCCAGCGCTTATGAAAGGCATGCTTCCAAAAAGAGGGAAAATTTTGGGATTTTTGCAAACTAAGCAAGTGAGCCAGGCTCGGAGTTAGTTCAGAAACACACTCCCACAGGACAAAGGGAGGTATGTAATCTGGACCAAATACTTGGCCCACTTGAAGCTTGGAACATATTCAAAAGACCATGCACGAAGAAAAAAAGTGGTAGGCTTGGTTCAGTAAAAGATGTCAGAAAATGAAGGTGCTTGAAGATGTTCTTTCTAGAAAAAGGTATATGCGGCATCCCAGCCAGCCAGCTTTTGTAAGCTATAAGAGAGCAAGGAATGAGTATATCAGGATAAGAGAAAACGGACAAAGAAACTTTAAAAAGATTACTGTGGAGAAGGCAAGAGTCAGTCCCAAATTTTCATGAAAAATTATATAAGGTAAATTATTAGTTAAGGAGAATCTATCAGGGGATCCATAGGTAGGATTTCTAGATGATGTGATATGTGCGGGAAATGGAATGACAAGTTCATGAGTGTTTACACATTGGAAGGCACTATAGACCATACACCAGTGAGATGGAACGGGTAGTAAGTCTTGGAAACCGCTTTAGTATCTAGGTATGACATAAAAGGAATCTTTACATGATCATACTGCACATGAAATATCTCCGAATGTGCATAACATGTTTGGGATTACGTTGGAGGGACCACTTGAGATTTTTTTTCAAGATATCGCTGGAAATATGCTAAATTCTGAGGGAGTAGAATAAGGCAAACATCACACCTGTCTTTATAAGGAATGAGACCGAGAAGAAGAGATAATCTACAGACCAGTCTCCCTAACAAGCTTGGTGTACTGGAAAATATAATCATAAAACAAATGGATAACTGCTTGCAAAGGAGGTACAACATAAGTTAGAGATACCATGGTTACAGGGAAAGAAGAGTGTGTGTAACGAGCCTCTTAGATTCCTATGAGAGAGTGAGCTCCGTTCTTAGACAAAAGAGAAGGCTGGGTGGATTGTCTGTTTCTGGACTGTCATAATGCACTTGACACTATACCACACAGAAAGTTGATACTAAAGCTGGATCTTCAGGCAGGAATAAGGGGAACACTCTTTCGACGGACAGATCATTTTGGTTGGAAGGAACAAGGAAAGTATATTAGAGAGGACTTCTTGAAATGGGTTGTGGTCACCACTGGTGTGGCGAAGGGTTCTGGTCTGGGACCAATGCCTTTCTTGACGTATCTGAATGATTTGTTAGAATACTTGGACTCCCACATGAATATGCTTGCGCATGATGCCAAAGTCATGAGGGAGAGAAAAGAAAAAGAACAATTGCAGCAGCTTACAAGGTGAACTAGAAAGACTCCATTGTTGGTGTGATATATGTTTGATGAAATTCAACCCAATTCTAGATAATGAGAATGGGTTACAATGAAAGATGGCCTCGATTTGAATATTGCTTCGCTAGAAAAATAAGCCGCAGGAATATGTATGTTTGAGCCCGAACATGGGAGAATAGTCAAAGATGACCAACTGGCTGCTGGCAAATAACAGAACTGCATTCAGTTTTGGATATAAAGAATATTCAGAAACTCTTCACCTCCTTCATCAGGTTCCAGAAATACGAGAGTTGAGTTACAGGGAAAGGCCAAAGGCCTTAGATCTGCTCACCATGGAGGAGACAAGACTGAGAGGTAACTTGATGATAGCTTACCAAATTGATGACCTAGACAGTGAAGAGTTCTGCGAAAGACCCGGGAATATAAGAACTAGAAACCATAACAGGATATTAAGTAAGAGATTTGTTAGCAGTAATGTAAAGAGGTACTTATATATTACAAGAATAGTGGCTGAACGGAATAAGATGAAAAAGGTAATGCAGACAGCATATGCGATCTTTGGAAAGTTGTATGATAGTATAGAGTGTAAAAATCCCTCCCCGCACAGTACAAATAGGTAAGTACACACATAGGTGGAACTGCATGAATTATTGGGGCTATCATTCAGTTGCGCTAGATGGTGGACTGACACTGGGGGAACAGGGGAAATCAAATGAAGAGCTTGAACTTTCCTGTCAGCTGCAGACAACACCTTAGAGCAGCATTGAGGACTACTAAAACCTGTGGACCATAAAAGTCACTGCGCAAAAGGATAAATCTTATTCGTAATTTATATGATCAATCATGATTTATTTGAGTGCATTAACAAAACGTCCATTATAGACAGTTCTTATCATAACACTCAAGACAAAATGAAATCCTCATCAGATTTTGCTTCTCAAAGTCTCACTTGGGTTGGAGGGCGCCCAAGATGTGAATTAAGGCGAGAACTGATTATGATGATTTGTTGTCATATATCAACAGTCCCGATGAGGATTTACGGCTAGCAATTAGGGATGAATTATCACGAATGCTGACTGCTTGACCTCATTAAAGTCAGTATGTTCACCAACGCACGGCACTGAGCTATCAGGAAGCATGACGGCTCGACTAGGGCACGATCACCAACCTGGTGAGCAGATTCACCCACTCTGCTTACAGAGGCAGACGA
This sequence comes from Panulirus argus, assembly GCA_038088735.1. NCBI lineage: Eukaryota > Metazoa > Arthropoda > Malacostraca > Decapoda > Palinuridae > Panulirus > Panulirus argus. The sequence goes on from JAYMFT010077968.1 coordinate 7,357, forward strand.
TGGCTTATAAATCCATAATATGCTATCAGAAGAATTCGTTTCCAGTCCAGCAAGAACATGGAACTGATAGGTAAATAAGACGGTATTCTCAGACTTTTAACCTTTATTTAACCGCATCGTTTGATCATGTAAACCTGACTTACGACACTGGATTATATAAAGTTCTAAAGTACTATATATATGGAATACCAGCCGTCTATCCTGGCCATCATAGCTTGCAGAAGATTTAACAACAACAGTTCACAGTCTTGTTAGCCACCACAGCCGATAGCAGTCGAAAGCCAACCTTAAAACTGTACCACGCCTCTGAATGCGTTTACACGTCGTCATGCGGATCAACCAGAGGTCAGGAAAATGGATTACTTGTGGCCTCTGCTGCAGACTGATTAGTGTAACTTCTTCGCAGGAGTCCATACATGCCCATAAGATCACATATCTGTACACCTTTAACACTGCATGTCCGTAATCTTGCATGCCTATACGCCTGATTCCGACGCTCGCGTAAGGTCTCGTATACAGGTACAAGGGCACAGGCTCAGGCTACACTCGATTATAACCACAGAATTCTGCAATCTCAAATGGCCAAACACCCACACCTTCTTCAGCAGAGGATTGCTCATTATTTAAAAATCGCGAAGTGAGATAAGTATATATAAGGCCAGTGGTTTGGCGGAAGAAGCGGAAAAAACTTACCAAGAGTATAGGTATAACAAGTCAAAGGGCTCATAGCGTTAAGTTTGAGGTTAAGGGTAGGTGGCTTGGGTAGCATGAGCTCATTACTTTTCAGCAGTACAATTCAAGCTTATCGCTATGGGTATGGTTGAGTAATCCTCCAGCGGATGACTGTCCTGTTATTCTACTGTGTGAGTCGATGATTGAGAAATCTTTTGTGATACCAACTCCATATAGTTAGTAGATTTCTTTCATATTTTCTATGTATATGTGAATTTGACACAGATCCCCACACAGATATCTTGAAAATGGAGCGGATCGCCTTGTTGTGTTTTCTTTTAAGGGTTTCTTAGACTGGCTTTGGTTGTAAGAGCTAAATGGATATTCTACGGCTAATCTGGTTAACATTAAACAATAATGAATATCTGTTATGGGTGGGGAGACAAGCAACTGGATATATGTGCCAATATATATACCAGGACGAAACGTATTGTGTCCAGATCTTGTTTCTTTACCTATTACAAGTGCAGTACCTTTCCCGAAACTACTCCTTAGTTCCTTACAGCGTGTGAGAAACACCCTAGAGAGCTGATATGAATTTCAGTGGGTTGGGTGTAAATCTCAGTTTGAAATTTACGAATCCCAGTCAGTTGAGGCTGAGGTTTGTGGATAACCTCATTAGGTCTTCTGGGTCTTGGGAGTTTGAAAGTGGTCGTTGATCTCATCAAGTGCACACCGTCTCCCGGGGGGTGCGATATACATTAATGATAGTGCTATTGTATGCTGGTTGGAGAAGATCGATGACAGAATTATTAGACTGCTAGACTTAAAAACAGTGTTCTTGTGGGTACTCCAAGATTGACTAAATGGCTTGACAAATTCGACGTTCAAACAGAGGATCATGGTAGTCTTTCATGAGGGAATGGGCACAATATTAGTATGGTCAGAAAGTTTATAGATAAGGTGGATATGTCATAAATCATTAAAGACATCGCGAGTAAATGTCTTACTCTGCTAGAGGCAAGCAGTACGTCAAGCCTTATTTGAAAATCAACCCTCCGAAAACCAAACAGCTTTCTCTGTGAACCGGTTGTTAATGAGATAAGCTTTTATGCCAAGTGAAGACATAGTATACGGATGAATTATGGTCACAGATAGAATTTATTGAGTTGTTGTATTGAAACCCTAGCTCATTTCTGTTTAGTGCGAAGCAAATGATAAAGAAAACGATTGTAAAATTTGAAATTATTCGTTAAATTCATCGTCATCTTTTCAGGAAAATTACTTAGACGACAAAAATGAAATCTCAAAGTGGCCGATGATGAGAACTGGTTTCTGTCTCATTACGTTACTTCAAAAAACAATTTATATTTGAAAAAAGATATCTACCATTTAACACTTTTAAATCATACTGGACAACACACGAGAAGAATGAAGTGATATAATTCAGCGATTTCTGCCTCTCCAGCCCGCAAAGGAAGCTGCTTTCTTACCAGCATACACAGTCTACGAACATTTCGAAAAGCATTAAACCATACACACACAATAAGGATCTTCTAACCGCCCCTCCACATCAGCCACAAGTCCTGAGGGCGCCTCCTGGCGACCGCAATGCCCCTGGAGTAACCGCGATCCACCCCTGCCCCAAAAGACCACATCCAGACGCCCGTCACGCCTCGGCTCTGCCCTCACCCTCACCTCCCGTCCAACATACACACACACACACACGCCACGCGTGTCTTGAGGCTCTGGGCGCGTGCCATCACCGGACGTGACGTCACAGACACCGTCTTCCTTGCAGGTTGCCGGCTTGTCTCATAGTGGTAGCTAATTTACCGTTTCATAAGCCATGAAAATATATGCGTAATCATGAAATTCATCGTGGCGTATGGCTATACACCATCCACAGCGTCATTTCATGACTAGCGTCGACGATATAAGCACGGAAGGTGTAAAGACGATTCATCAGACACACACACCTAACCGGCCATGAATTCTCAGGGCAGGTTAAGGCTTACCGCGAACGCGTCCTCTCTCGTCTCCTGAGAGGGAGGAGGAGTAACGAACGGCTCATCAACAGCCGTCCTATAGTAAACACTTCCTCTCCTTCAGAACTGTATCCCCTCAGCTCGAGTGACCGCACGATGGCCAGCAGCTGCGAGCACCGGTTCCTCTGTTGCCCGCGTTGTCTTAGTTACCCTCAGTCACGGATTATGGCCAACAGTCCCTCACACTAGTCTTTACGCCGCCTACACAGTCCCAATTGCCGTCATTCAGGGATGTTACCACAGTCGTCACACTTGTCCCCGTTACGCCCACACACACTTCATTGTCTATAGTGACGGACACGGGCCATCAGTCGCCCTCTAAGGGAACAATTAACGAAGCTGTAATGGAAAATGAACAGAAGACGTAGTTAAGTGATATTCATAATCTACCATCCCTTCGTCACTGGGATGGTGCTATTTTCCCATTCTCTTAAGGTTTTGGGTTTCTTGTTTCAGGGCTAGCGCTAGTGCTCCGGTTCGCGCCCTACCTTCCACGCCTAACACCTTCTTGCATGTTCAGGCCCCGAACCTTCAAAGCGTTTTTTACGTCGTGTGTATGTCTGTCTGTATGTGTGCATTATCGTGTTTGACTGTAACAGATAAAGAGAGAGAGAGAACCTACCTTCGAAATCATGCGACGAGATTTTACCACAAGGTAGGGCTACCGCTTAGTGCACACTGTTTGCTGCTAAGCACTATATACAGTCAGTCCGGCGTTTATCTGAATCTATCTTTAACATTCATCCGTCTTAAATCCCTTGGCAGTAAGCTGCATATTCCTTTCATCTTTGTGGGGCTCCTGCTTCTGAATTCTAAGTCATTTATCTGCGTTAGATGCGAAAGGTGGCTGTATGACACAGCAGCATTCATTTTTGTTTCACACATATATACATTGTTCATTTTCACCATGATTTCTGTCAAGTGAAAACTCTCTGTGTTAAAGTACACTTTCCTTGGCTCGATAATGAACAAAATATTTGAAATATAGTTTCTCATTTATGATAATTCCTAGATCTTTGAATTTTTTTTTTTTTCATATTTCTATTACTATGCTTGTTGGGCCTTAAGATGGTGCCATCAATATCTTCCTAATCGTTCGATGACTTATTGTATTTCCTCAAAACTGTTTTCACTGTTTGCCATTAGATTTACCAGCCCATTGGTCGATTTTATGTGTCTTCTTTTAATAATCCACGGGCCCTTTCATCTTTGTTCAGCAAAGCATTTCAGTTTACTTAACATTGCTCTCCTGTCGGTGTTTGGCATCATTTTCACAAATGGAACTAAGGCGAATGTAATTCCTTGTGTCATCCCCGACACAGCATCGTCTTCATCAGACATGGTTCCGTTTACTACCACTTTGAATATTCTGTTTGGAAAAGTTCGTTGATTGATATTCCCATCTTTCCTTAAGTGTTTTATATTGCTTCTCTCTCTAGTAAATCTTTTTTTCCGGTTTACTCTGTTTTTAGACGCCAAAGCAAAATCGTGAAAAACAGTGTCCATCCTACTTCCTTGTGTAATATTTAATTATATTGAGATGATAATTGGATTTAAGTAGCTTTTCTCGGAAGAAATCCGTGTTGGTCTTCATTCATTTAGCTGATATTGGTTAGATATTTTAGGATGTGTCCTTGTATCACTCCTTCAGAGAATCTCATCACGTGTGACGCCAACCAAACTAGCCTAAATTGCAATGGCATAAGGTTTGATTCCTCATTTGTGAATTGACGTTACAAATGCAATTTTAAGGCTGGAATTCCATCTTGTCCCGGAGCTGCGTTTTCTTTAAAGATCATGAATTGCTCTGTATATACCACTTTCTGGTTGACTCGGAATCGATGATTGCATTATCATCATGGGGGTTTAAACAGGTCATGATGTATTTTCTCACAGCATAATGATCTGAATGCTGATTTTCATTCTCATGTAAATATCTTTTGTATTTTGTTACCTTGCTTTGTTTATATACGAGAACAATATTTCCGTCTTTCCGTCCGTTTTTTTTTATCATTCTGCATTGATTATCAGTTCGCTTCAATGGAATTTCATAGTTTTCTTATATATCTTTCTTATTATCTCATCATCAAGCTCTTTAATTTCTCTTCACTTATTGCTAACCATTTTTTTCTCCTTTATAGTTTCTTCTAGTGTCATCATCCACTGTTCTCCATCTCTTGGTATCATGCGCCAGAAATAAACTGTATCAACGACTGCGGTAACGGGGACAGTAGAAGGCTAATGTGCAAGCAGCGGGGAGTCGGTGATAGCTTAAAGAAACTGTCGAGCGGAATTACATTTTCTTGTCAAGTTAAAGTCTCTTTTTTTTTTCACCAGACATTCCATTCGTGGGCCAATCAGGCCTTCTGTTGTATCTCTTTCTCCTGTGAACTCACGTAAATTCATGTATTGCATTATTTTTCGTCTGTGTTAGTGGTGAGTCACTAGTAATTTTTTTCATTTTCTCATGGTATAGTTTCGTATCTGTCTCTTTGTGACTGTTTCTGAAGAATTCCCTCCAACTTGTAATTAGAATCCATCTATTATTTGCTTTGCATTCACATTTTCTTTTTCTTTTTGTGAGTGTGTGTGTGAAGAAATTTCAAGTCGTTAACGGTGTAGCATACAGACGTATCTCGTTTGCATGCACTTTTTTTCCACGCTATATGTGGTAGCAACCTCCACGAAACTGTGATCTGATATCATTGTACCCATCATTCTTACATCCAACTGTGGTGACTTGTCATTTCGTAGAGATACGGTCAGTCGTGTTGTTCCTTCTTGACAGTCTGTACAAGGATGAATGACTCAATGAGATTAATTTGCCTCTGGAATTGTTTTCCTTTCACATGCCGATCAATTGCTGCGTTCTTTGTGTTTGCATTTGCATATATTTTTCTGCTCCTCTTTCCTGCCAGTCATTAAGATAAAAGTTAATGATCAAACTAGATAACTATCGGTCCGAGCGTCTCAATTCTCTTTTCTATTTATTCCACTTTTTTCATTATCTTTTTACGTTTATGGTGGTTTGTTTGGTGCCAAGATTATTGTGTCTATACCTGGGAAGGTTAACACAGTTACCTTACATTTATTGTTGAGATTTTCGTCATCCAATTGTCTCCAGCTTACTGCGTAAATGTATTGATACATAGCCTTCTATGATATTGGCTCCAACTGCTTTGAATGTCACGGATTGTTCAAAGTGTGCTTCATTTTTCATGTTTTTCGTTGAAACAAATTTAATGTCATGTATGTTGATGAGGATCGTGTTCTTGTCCTTAGCGTACTGTCTGATTATCGAATTCTCAATATAGACTTTGTGTATTCATTTACATATATTGTTCTTCCAAAGGCTCGTTATCTATTTGTCCTCAGCTGGTTTTTTAACTTCTGTACTAACTTAAGTTGGTAGGTTTCTTCATTTGGGGTTTGCTTCATTCCGATTTTGAAATACATTCTCTCTGTCTCGATATCTCAGTTGTTCTATTGCCATATCTGCTAGGGACCGATTCATTTCTTTTTCTTATGTAAAGGTGAGTTTCTGTAGGCGTCATAACCTAAACAATAGTACTTCTCGTCCTTATTCCAATTTGGTCTCTTGTTTTGATCAGGACTATACTTTCCGAATTCTTATCAATGTTCGTTCATGACATCAATTCATTTTGTTCTGTTCGATGTTTATTTTTGCACTCATTTTCATAATCCAGCCAATTTTTGGTTTCGTTTTGATATAACAAATATTTTCTAGTTTCCATTCACTCTATCTGTATCCTGGTCTATTCGTATTATTGTATCTCCTCTGGCTATCATTAAACGATCTTCATTTCCGTTTAGATCTTGACTTACCTCTGTGTTATTATCTTCCTGTAGATCTTGCTTCTCTTTCCTCTTTGCTTTACCATGGTGTTTGTTTTCCATTCATGGACCTTCTGAAATACTTGTGTGTTATGGGATGCTTACATCTACATATTTTTTTTTCACTTTTCTTACACGTTTGGAAGTCGTGTGATAACAGTAAATTTTAGTTTTGCTTTGATTTTGTAAGTGCATGAACCTACATTCATGACCCCCATATGTCGTTACGATAATTGTCATATTCATGATAAATATCAGGGTGAGGTCGACTACATTCTTGCCCATTATAAGATCCCCTGCCATCTAGGAGCGCTTTCCTACGCATTTCGGGGTGATTATAATCACATTCGTCGAAGTATCACCCTGTGATTCATAGATTTTGTTTGAAAGGCTCAGTCCTTTGTTCTTGACGCTACCTTGCTAACGCGGGAAATGGCGGATATGTATGAAAAAA
>JAYMFT010077979.1:0-28744 GCA_038088735.1 Panulirus argus
GGTTTTTCCCTCACTGATTTCTCACACATTCGCATATTGTAATGAGGTTTATCCTTCACTGGTTTCTCACACACTCTCATATTGTATTGAGGTTTACATTTCAATGGTTCCTCACACACTCTCATATTTTATTGAGGTTTATCCCTCAGTGGTTTCTCACACACTCTCATATTGTATTGAGATCTATCCCTCACTGTTTCTCACACACCCGCATCTTGTATTGAGGTTCATCCCTTAATGGCTTCTTAAAAACTCGCATATTGTAATGAGGTTTATCCGTCACTGATTTTTCACACTTTCTCTTATTGCATTGAGGTTTATCCCGCAATGGTTTCTCAAACACTCTGATATTGTATTGAAGTTAATCCCTAACTGGTTTCTCACAAACTCTCATATTTTATTAAGATTTACCCGTCACATGTTTCTAACACACTCTCATATTGTACTGAGGTTTATACCTCACTAGTTTTTCACACACTCTCATATTGTATTGAGGTCTATAACTCGCTGTTTTCTCAAATGCTCTAATATTGTATTTAGGTTTATTCCTCACTGGTTTTTCAACCAATCTCATATTGCATTGAGATCTATCCCTCACTGTCTTCTCACACACTCGCAATTTGTATTGAGGCTTATACCTCAATCGCTTCTCAATATCTCGCATATTATAATGAGGTTTATCCCTCACTGATTTCTCACACATTCGCATATTGTATTGAGGTTTTTCCCTCACTGCTTTTTCACACACTCTCATATTATAGTGAGGTTCATCCATCACTGGTTTCTCAGACACTCTCATATTGTATTGAGGTTTATCCCTCACTGGTTTCTCACACACTCTCATATTGTAATGAGGCTTCTCCTTCTCTGGTTTCTTCTAAACTCTTATATTGTATTGCGGTTTATCCCTCACTGGTTTTTCATACACTCTCATATTGTATTGAGGATTATCCCTCAATGGTTTCTCAGAAACTCTTATATTGTATTGAATTTTGTCCCTCACTGGTTTCTCACACACTCTCATATTCAACTGAGATCTATCCCTCACTGTTTTCTCATACACTTTCATATTGTATTGAAGTTTATCCCTTACTGGTCTCTCACACACTCTAATAATATATTGAGGTTTATCCCTCAATGGTTTCTCACACACTCTCATACTGATTTGAGATTTATTCCTCACTTTTTTTCTCACACACTCTTATATTGTATTGAGGTTTATCCCTCACTGGTTTCTCATAAATTCTCATGTTGCATTGAAGTTTATAACTCACTGGTCTCTCACACACTCTAATATTGTATTTAGGTATATTTCTCACGGTTTTCTCACATATTCTCATATTTTACTGAGATCGATCCCTCACTGGTTTCTCACACAATCGCTTTTGGCATTGGGGTTTATCCCTCAATGGTTTCTCAAAAACTCGCATATTGTAATGAGGTTTTTCCCTCACTGATTTCTCACACATTCGCATATTGTAATGAGGTTTATCCTTCACTGGTTTCTCACACACTCTTATATTGTATTGAGGTTTATCCCTCAATGGTTCCTCACACACTCTCATGTTTTATTGAGGTTTATCCCTCAGTGGTTTCTCACACACTCTCATATTGTATTGAGATCTATCCCTCACTGTTTTTCACACACACGCATCTTGTATTGAGGTTTGTCCCTCAATGGCTTCTTAAAAACTCGCATATTGTAATGAGGTTTATCCATCACTGATTTCTCACACTTTCTCTTATTGTATTGAGGTTTATCCCGCACTAGTTTCTCAAAGACTTTCATATTGTATTAACGTTTATTCCTCACTGGTTTCTCACACACTCTCATATTGTATTGAGGTTTATCCTTCCCTGGTTTCTCCAATACTCTCATATTGTATTGCGTTGTATCCTTCAATGGTTTCTCACACACTCTCATATTGCACTGAGGTTTGTCCCTCACTGGTTTCTCACACAAACTCATATTTTATTGAGGTTTATCCCTCACTGGTTTCTCAATCACTCTCATTATGTGTTTTGGTTTCTCCCTCATTGGTTGCTCATACACTCTCATATTATATTGAGGTTTATCCCTCACTGATTTCTCACAAAGTGTTATATTGTATTTTGGTTTATCCCTCACTGATTTCTCACACACTCTCATATTGAATTGTGATTTATCCCTCAATCTTTTCTCACACACTCTCATATTGAATTGAGATTTATCCCTCAATCTTTTCTCACACACTCTTATATTGTATTGAGGTTTATCCCTAACTGGTTTCTCACAAATTTTCATATTGTATTGAAGTTAATCCCTAACTGGTTTCTCACAAACTCTCATATTGTATTAAAATTTATCCGTCACATGTTTCCAACAAACTCTCATATTGTACTGAGTTTTATACCTCACAAGTTTTTCACACACTCTCATATTGTATTGAGTTCTATAGCTCTCTGTTTTCTCAAACGCTCTAATATTGTATTTAGGTTTATTCCTTGCTGGTTTTTCAACCACTCTCATATTGTATTGAGATCTATCCCTCACTGTCTTCTCACACACTCGCATTTTGTATTGAGGCTTATCCCTCAATCGTGTCTCAATATTTCGCATATTATAATGAGGTTTATGCCTCACTGATTTCTCACACATTCGCATATTGTACTAAGGTTTTTCCCTCAGTCTTTTCACACACTCTCATATTATAGTGAGGTTTATCCATCACTGGTTTCTCAGACACTCTCATATTGTATTGAGGTTCATCCATCACTGGTTTCTCACACACTCTCATATTGTAATGAGGGTTATCCTTCTCTGGTTTCTTCTAAACTCTTATATTGTATTGCGGTTTATCCCTCACTGTTTTTTCATACACTCTTATATTGTATTGAGGATTATCCCTCAATGGTTTCTCAGAAACTCTTATATTATATTGAATTTTGTCCTTCATTGGTTTCTCACACACTCTCATATTAAACTGAGATCTATCCCTCACTGTTTTCTCATACACATTCATATTGTATTGAAGTTTATCCCTCACTGGTTTCTCACACACTCTAATAATGTATTGAGGTTTATCCCTCAATGGTTTCTCACACACTCTCCTACTGATTTGAGATTTATTCCTCACTTTTTTCCTTACACATTCTCATATTGTATTGAGGTTTATCCCTCACTGGTTTCTCATAAACTCTCATATCGTATTGAAGTTTATAACTCACTGGTTTCTCACACGCTTTAATATTGTATTTAGGTTCATTTCTCACTGTTTTCTCACACACTCTCATATTGCATAGAGATCTATCCCTCACTGGCTTCTCACACAAATGCTTTTTGCATTGAGGTTTATCCCTCAATGGTTTCTCAAAAACTCGCATATTGTAATGAGGTTTATCCCTCACTGATGTCTCACACATTCGCATATTGTATTGAGGTTTATCTTTCACTGGTTTCTCACACACTCTCCTATTGTATTTAGGTTTATCCCTCAATGGTTTCTCACACACTCTCATATTTTGTTGAGGTTTATCCCTCAGTGGTTTCTCACACACTTTCATATTGTGTCAAGGTTAAACCTTCACTGGCTTCTCAGACACTCATTTTGTATTGAAGTTTATCCCTAACTAGTTTCTCACAAATTCTCATATTATATTGAGGTTTATCCCTCACTGTTTTCTGACACACCCTAAAATTGTCTTGAGGTTTATATATCACTGGTTTCTCACACAATCTCAAATTGTACTGAGGTTTATCCCACAGTGGTTTCCCACATACTCTCATACTTTATTGAGGTTTCTCCCTCACTGGTTTCTCTCACACTCTCAAAATGTATTGAGGTTTGTCCCTTACTGATTTTTGAAAAACTCTCATATTATATTAGGGTTTATCCCTCACTGGTTTCTCAAACATTTGCATATGTTATTGAGGTTTATTCCTTCTTGGTATCTCACACCCTCTGAAATTGTACCTAGGTTTACTCCTCATTATTTTCTCACACACTCTCATATTGTATTGAGATTTATCCCTCACTGGATTCTCACACACTCGCATATTGTATTGACACTTCTCCCTCACTGGTTTTTCACACACTCTCATATTGTGTTGAGGATTATACCACACTGGTTTCTCACACAATCTCATATTGTGTTAAGGTTCATCCCACACTGGTTTCTCACACACTCTCATATTGTATTGACTTCTATCTCTCACTGGTTTCTCACACACTCGAATTTTTAATTGATGTTTATCCCTCAATGTTTTGTCAAACACTCGCGTATTGTATTTGGGTTTATCCCTCAATGATTTCTCACACATTCGCATATTATATTGAGGTTTATCCCTCACTGGTTTCTCACGCACTCTTATATTGTAAAGAGGTTTATCCGTTATGGGTTTCTCACACACTCATATTTTGTTGAGGTTTATCCCTCAATGGTTTCTCACACATTCTCATATTGTGTAGAGGTTTAACCCTCACTGGTTTCTCAGACACTCTCATTTGTACTGAAATTTATCCCTAACTGTTCTCTCGCAAACTCTCATATTGTATTGAGGTTTATCCATCACTGGTTTCTAATACACTTTGAAATTGTATTTAGGTTTATCCCTCACTAGTTTCTGACTAAATTTCAAATTGTATTGAGGTTTATCCTTCACTGTTTTATCACACACCCTCATATATTATTAAGGTTTATCCCACACTGGTCTCTCACACACTCTCATATAGAATTGAAGTTTATCCCTCACTGGTTTCTCTCACACTCTCACATTGTAATGAGCTTCGTCCCTTACTGGTTTCTCACACACTCTCCCATTGTATTGAGATTTATGCCTCACTGGTTTCTGACAAACTCTCATATTGTATTAGGGTTTAACCCTCATATGTTTCTGAAACACTAGCATATTGTATTGACGTTTATTCCTCACTGATTTCTTTCACACTCTCATATTTTACTGAGTTTTACCCATCACTGTTTTCTCCCATACTCTCATATTGTATTGAGATTTTCCCTCAGTAGTTTCTCACCCAATCGCATATTGTATTGACGTTTATCCCTCACTGGTTTCTCACACACTCTCATATTGTGTTGAGGTTTATCCCTCACTGCTTTCTCACACACTTTCATATTTTGTTAAGGCTCATCCCACACTAGTTTTTCATACACTCATATTGTGTTGAGGTTTATCCCTTACTTGTTTCTCACACACTCTCATACTGTATTGAGGTTTATCCCTCACTGGTTTCTCTCACACTCTCATATTGTATTGACGTTTGTCCCTCACTGGTTTCTCACACACTCTCCTATTGTATTGAGATTTATCCCTCAATGGTTTCTAAAAAACTCTCATATTGTATTAGTGTTTATCCCTGACTTGTATCTAAAACACTCGCTTATTGTATTGACGTTTATTCCTCACTGGTTTCTCACACACTCTCATATTGTACTGAGGTTTACCCAATACTGTTTTCTCCCACACTCTCATTTTGTATTGAGATTTATCCCTCACTGGTTTCTCACACACTCGCATATTGTATTGACGTTTATCCCTCATCAGTTTTTCACACATTCTCATATTGTGTTGAGGTTTATCCCTCACTGGTTTCTCACACACTCTCAAATTTTGTTAAGGCTCATCCCACACTAGTTTCTCACACACTCTAATATTCTGTTGAGGTTTATCCCTCAGTGATTTCTCACACACTCTCTTATTGTATTGAGTTTTATCCCTCATTAGTTTCTCTTATACTGTCATATTGTACTGAGGTATATCCATCACTGGTTTCTCACACACTCTCCTATTGTGTTGAGGTTTATCCCTCACAGGTTTTTCACATATTCTCATATTGTATTGAGGTTTATCCCTCACTGGTTTCTTACACACTCTCATATTGTATTAAGGTTTATCCCTTACTGATTTTTCACACACTCTCCTATTGTTTTGAGGTTTTTCCCTCACTGGTTTCTCAAACACTCAGCTATTGTATTGAGGTTTATCCCTTACTGGTTTCTCATACACTCTCATATTGTATTGAGGTTTATCCCTCTATGGTTTCTTATTTATTTTCATATTGTTTTGAGGTTTATTCCTTACTGGTTTTTCAGAGACTCTCCTATTATATTTAGGATTATTCCTCACTGTTTTCTCTCACACTCTCATATTGTATTAAGGTTTATTCTTTTCTGGTTTCTCACACACTCTCATATTGTATTGAAGTTTATCCCTCACTGGTTTGTCACACACTCTCATATTATATTGTGGGTTATCCCTCACTGGTTTCTCACACACTCTCATGTTGTATTGAGAATTATCCCTCACTGGTTTCTCACACACTCTCATGTTCTAATAAGGTTTATCCTTCACTGGTTTCTCCCACACTCTCCTATTGTATTGCGGTTTATCCCTCACTGGTTTTCCAAAAACTTTCATATTGTATTGAGGTTTATTCCTCACTGGTTTCTCACACAATCTCATATTGTATATAGGTTTATCCCTCACTGGTTTCTCACACAATCTCAGTTTGTGTTGAGATTTTTCCGTCACTGGTTTCTCACACACTCTCATATTTTATTGAATTTTATCCCTCATTGGTTTCTCACACACTCTCATATTATATTGAGGTTAATCCCTCACTGGTTTCTCACACATTCTCTTATTGTATTGACGTTTATACTTCACTGGTTTTTCACACACTCTTATATTGTGTTGAGGTTTATCCCTCACTGGTTTTTGACACACTCTCATAATGTATAGAGGTTTATCCCACACTGGTTTCTGAAACACTCTCATACTTTGGTGAGGTTTATCCCTCAGTTGTTTCTCACACATTCGATATTGTATTAAGGTTTATCCCTCTCTGGTTTCTCACACAATATCATATTGTATTGTGAGATGTCCTTCACTGGTCTCTCACACACTATCATATTTTATTGAGGTTTATCCCTCACTGGTTTTTCAAACATTCTCATATTGTATTAAGATATATCCCCTACTGGTTTCTGACACACTCTCATATTGTACTGTGATTTATCCCTCATTTGTTTTATTAAATTTAATTCCTTACTGGTTTCTATACACATTCTCATATTCTATTGAGGTTTATCTCTCACTGGATTCTCACACACTCTCCTAATGTATTAAGGTTTATTCACCACTGTTTTCTCACACCCTTTCCTATTGTAATGAAGTTCCTCCCTCACTGGCTTCTCACAGACTCTCCTATTGTATTGAAGCTTATTCCTCACTGTTTTTTCAAACACTCTCATATTATATTGAGGTTTATCCCTCACTGGTTTCTCATACACTCTCATATTGTATTCAGGTTTATCCCTCAATAGTTTCTCACACACTCTCTTATTATTTTGATGTTTATCCCTCAGTGGTTTCTCACACACTCTCCTATTATATTGAGGTTTTTCCCCCACTGGTTTCTCACACACTCTCCTATTGTATTGAAGTTTATCACTCAATGGCTTCTCACTTACTCTCCTATTGAATTGAGGTTTTTCCCTCACTATTTTCTCAAGGACTCTCATATTTTATTGAGGTTTATCCGTCACTGGTTTCTCATACACTCTCATATTATATTCAGGTTTATCCCTCAGTGGCTTCTCACACACTCTCCTATTGTATTGAGGTTTTCCCCAAATGGTTTCTCACACTATCTCCTATTATATTGAGGTTTATCCCTCACTAGCCTCTCACACACTCTCCTATTGTATTGAGGTTTATCCCCACTATATTTTCAAACACTCATATTGTAATGAGGTTTATCTTTCACTGGTTTCTCATATACTCTCATATTGTATTCAGATTTATCCCTCACTGGTTTCTCATACACTCTCATATTTTTTGAGGTTTTTGCTTCACTGTTTTTCGCACACTCTCCTATTATTTTGAGGTCTATCCCTCATTTTGTTTTTCACACAATCTCTTATTGTATTGAGGTTTATTTCTCACTGGTTTCTCACACTCTTACATACGGTAACGAGGTTTATCCTTCACTGCTTTCTCCCAAACTCTCATATTTTATTGCGGTTTATCACTCACTGGTTTCTCACACACTCTCATATTGAATTGAGATTTATCCCTCACTGTTTTCTCATAATGTATTGAGGTTTATCCATCACTTTTTTCTCGCACATTCTCATATTATAATGAGGTTTATCACTCACTGGTTTCTCACACAGTCTCATATTGTATTGAAGTTAATCCCTCACTGGGTTCTCACACATTCTTATTTTGTATTGAGGTTTATAAGTCACTGGTTTCTGACACGCTCTAATATTGTATTTAGGTTTATTCCTCACGGGTTTCTCACATAATCTCATATTGTATTGAGATCTATCCCTCAGTGGTTTCTCTAAAACTCGTATTTTCTATTGATGTTTATCCCTCAATAGGTTCTCAAAACCTCGCATATTGTAATGATATTTATCCCTCACTGATTTTTCACATTTTCGCATATTGTATTGAGGGTTATCCTTCACTGGTTTCTCACACACTTTCATATTGTATTGAGTTTATCCCTCACTGGTTTCTCACACACTCATATTGTATTGAGGTTTATCCCTCATTGGTTTTTCACAAAAACTTTTATTTTATTGATGTTTATCCCTCACTGGTTTCTCAAACAATCTCATACTGTTATGTGGTTTATCCTCGCTGGTTTCTCTCACACTCTCATGTTGTATTGAAGTTTATCCATCAATGGTTTCTCACAAACTCTTATATTGTATTAAGGTTTATCCCTCATTGGATTCTCACGCACTCTCATATTGAATTAATATTCAACCCTCACTGTTTTCTCACATTCTCTCATATTGTATTGAGGTTTATCCCTCACTGGTTTCTCACACATTCTCATAATGTATTAAGGTTTAAAACTCACTGGTTTTTCACACGCACTAATATTGTATTTAGGTTTATTCCCAACTGGTTTCTCACACACTCTCATATTGTATTGAGATCTATCCCTCGCTGGTTTCTCACACACTCGCATTTTGTATTGAGGTTTATCCCTCGATGGTTTCTCAATAAGTCGCATATTGTAATGAGGTTTATCCCTCACTGATTTCTCTCACAGTAGCATTTTGAATTGAGGTTTATCCCTCAGTAGTTTCTCACACACTTTCATATTGTATTAAGGTTTATCCTTCACTGGTTTTTCACACATTGTCATATTGTAATGAGGTTTATCCTTCACTGGTTTCTTCCACACTCTCATTTTGTATTGCGGTCTAACCCTAACTGGTTTCTCACACACTCTCATATTTTATTGAATTTTTTCCCTCACTGGCTTTTCACACAAATTCATATATTGTTGAGGTTTATTCCTCACTGGTTTCTGAAACACTCTCATATTGTGTTGAAGTTTATCCCTCACTGATTTCTAATACACTCTAGTATTGTATTGAGGTTTATCCCTCATTGGTTTCTCACCAACTCTTATATTCTATTGAGGTTTATCCCTCACTGGTTTCTAACACACTCTCATATTGAACTGAGATTTATCCCTCAGCCGTTTCTCACACACTCTCATATTATATTGAATTTTATCCATCACTCTTTTCTCAAACACTCTAATATTATATTGAGGTTTATCCCTGACTGTTTTCCTACACACTGTCATATTGTATTAAAGTTAATCCCTCACTGGCTTGTCACAAACTCTCATGTTATATTGAGGTATATCCGTCAGTGGTTTTTAACACACTCTCATATTGCACTGAGGTTTATCCCTCACCGGTTTCTCACAAACTCTCATATTGTATTGAGGTTTATAACTCACTGATTTCTCACACGCTCTAATATTGTTTTTAGGTTTATTTCTCACTGGTTTCTCAAAAACTCTCAAATTGCACTGAGATCTATCCCTCATTGGCTTTTCACACACTCTCATTTTGTATTGAAGTTTATCCCTCAATGGTTTCTCAAAATCTCGCATATTGTAATGAGGTTTATCCCTCAATGATTTCTCACACATTTGCATATTGTATTGAGGTTTATCCTTCACTGGTTTCTCACACTCTCTCATATTGTATTGAGGTTTATCCCTTACTGATTTCTCACACACTCATATTTTGTTGAGGTTTGTCCCTAACTGGTTTCTCACACACTCTCCTATTGTGTAGACGTTAAACCTTCACTGGTTTCACAGACACTCTCATATTAAAGTATATCTCTAACTGGTTTCTCACAAACTATCATATTGTATTAAGGTTTATCCCTGACTCTAATTTTGTATTGAAGTTTATCCCTCACTGGTTTCTGACAGTCTCAAATTGTTTTGTGATTTATATCTCACTGGTTTCTCACACACCCTCAAATTGTTTTGAGGTTTATCCCACACTGGTTTCTCACACACTCTAATATTGTATTAACGTTTATCCCTTACTGGTTTCTGTCACAATCTCACATTGTATTGAGGTTTGTACCTCAATGGTTTTATCACACAGTGTCCTATTGTATTGAGATTTATCCCTCACTGGTTTCTGATAAACTCTCATATTTCATTAGGGTTTATCCCTCACTGGTTTCTCAAACACTTTAAATTGTATTGAGGTTTATCCCTCACTTGTTTCTCACACACACTCATATTGTATTGATGTTTATCCCTCACTGGTTTCTAACACTCTCTAATATTATATTAAGATTTATCCATTCGTGGTTTCTCACACACTCGCATACTGTATTGAGCTTTATGCCTCACAAGTTTCTCAAATATTCGCATATTGTATTAAAGTTTTTCCCTCACTGATTTCTCACACTTTCGCATATTGTACTAAGGTTTACCCCTCACTGGTTTCTCACACACTCTCATATTGTAGTGAGTTTTATCCCTCACTGGTTTCTCACACACTCTCATATTGTACTGAGGTTTTTCCCTCACTGCTTCCTCACAAAAACTCATATTTTCTTGAGGATTCTTCCTCATTGGTTTCTCAAACACTCTAATATTGTGTTGAGATTTATCCCTCACTGGTCTTTCACACACTCTCATACTGTATTGACGTATATCCCTCAATGGTTGCACACAAACTGTAATATTGTGTTGAGGTTTATCCCTCACTGTTTTCTCACACACTCTCAAAATGTATTGAGGTTTATCTCTCACTGTTTTCTCACACACTCTTATATTGTATTGAGGTTTATCCCTCACTGTTTCTCACACACTCTCATATTGTATTGAAGTTAATCCCTCACTAGATTCTCACACACTTTCATATTGTATTGAGGTTTATCCTTCACTGGTTTCTAACACACTGTCATCTTGTACTGAGGTTTATACCTCACTAGTTTCTCACACACTTTCCTATTATATTGAGGTTTATAACTCACTGGTTTCCGACACGTTCTAATATTGTATTTAGGTTTATTCCTCACGGGTCTCTCAAACACTCCTATATTGTATTGAGATCAATCCCTCACTGGTTTCTCAAAAACTTGTATTTTGTATTGATGTTTATCCCTCAATAACTTCTCAAAAACTCGCATATTGTAATTATGTTTATCTTTCACTGATTTTTCACACATTCGCATATTGTACTGAGGTTTATTTCTCACTGGTATCTCACACACTTTCATATTGTATTGAGGTTTATCCCTCACTGGTTTCTCACACACTTTCCTATTGTAATGAGGTTTATCCTTCAGTGATTTCTGTCACACTCTCATATTGTATTGCGTTTTATTCTTCACAGGTTTTTCACACATTCTCATATTGTATTGAGGTGTATCCCCTCACTGGTTTTCATAAAAACTCATATTTCATTGTGGTTTATCCCTCACTGGTTTCTCAAACAATCTCATATTGTGTTGTGGTTTATCCCTCACTGGTTTCTCGCACACCCTCATTTTGTACTGAGGTTTATCCATCAATGGTTTCTCGCAAATTCTTATACTGTAGTGAGGTTTATCCCTCACTGATTTCTCAAACACTCCCATATTTAATTGAGATTTATCCCTCACTGTTTTCTCACTCACTCTCATATTGTATTGAGGTTTATCCCTCACTTGTTTCTCACACACTCTCATAGTGTATTGAGGTTCAAAAGTTAATGTTTTTCTCACACGCTCTAATATTGGTTGTAGGATTATTCCCCACTGGTTTCTCACACACTCTCATATTGTATTGAGATCTATCCCTCACTGGTTTCTCACTCGCATTTTGTATTGAGGTTTATCCCCCAATGGTTTCTTAATAACTCGCATATTATAATGAATTTTTTCCTCATTGATTTTTCACATATTTGCATATTGTATTGAGGTTTATCCCTCAATGGTTTCTCACACACTCTCATATTGAATTGAGATTTGTCCCTCACTGGCTTCTCACACACTCTCATAATGTAGTGAGATTTATCCCTCACCGGTTTCTCACACACTCTAATGTTGAATTGAGGTTTATCCCTGACTGTTTTCTTACA
This sequence comes from Panulirus argus, assembly GCA_038088735.1. Taxonomy (NCBI): domain Eukaryota; kingdom Metazoa; phylum Arthropoda; class Malacostraca; order Decapoda; family Palinuridae; genus Panulirus; species Panulirus argus. The sequence goes on from JAYMFT010077979.1 coordinate 12,415, forward strand.
CACTCTCATATTGTATTGAAGTTAATCCCTTACTGGTTTCTCATAAACTTTCATATTGTATTGAGGTATATCCGTCACTGGTTTCTAACACACTCTCATATTGTACTGAGGCTTATCCCTCACTAGTTTCTCACACACTCTCGTATTGTATTGAGGTTTATAACTCAATGGTTTCTCACACACTTTCATATTGTTTTAAGGTTTATTCTCACTGGTTTCCGACACTCTCTCAAATTGTATTGAGATCAATCCCTCACTGTTTTTTCACACGCTCTTATTCCTTGTTGAGGTTTATCTCTCAATGGTTTCTCAAAAACTCGCATATTGTAATGAGGTTTATCCCTCAATGATTTCTCACACATTCTCATATTGTACTGAGGTTTATCCTTCACTGGTTTCTCACACACTCTCACATTTTATTGAGGTTTATCCCTCACTGGTTTCTCACACACTAATATTTTGTTGAGGTTTATCCCTCAGTGGTTTCTCACACACTCTCATATTGTGTAGACGTTAAACCTTCACTGGTTTCTCAGACACTCTCTTACTGTATTAAAGTTTATCACTAACTGGTTTCTCAAAAACTGTCATATTGTATTGAGATTTATCCTTCACTGATTTCTAATACACTCAAATATTGTACTGAGGTTTATCCCTCACTGGTTTCTGACGCTCAAATTTTTTTGTGGTTTATATCTCATTGGTTTCTCACACACTCTCAAATTGTACTGAGGTTTATCCCACACTGGTTTTTCACACTCTCTCATATTGTACTGATGTTTATTCCTCACTGGTTTCTCTCACACTCTCACATTGTATTGAGTTTTGTCCCTCAATGTTTTCTCACACACTTTCCCATTGTATTGAGATTTATCCATCAGTGGTTTCTGACAAACTCTCATATTTTATTAGGGTTTATCCCTCACTGGTTTCTCAAACCCTCGCACATTGTATTGAGGTTTATTCATCACTGATTTCTCACACACTCTCAAATTTTCCTTAGGTTTACCTCTCACTATTTTCTCACACATTCTAATATTTTATTTATATTTATCCCCCAATGGTTTCTCACACACTCGCATATTGTATTGACACTTATGCCTCACTGGTTTCTCACACACTCTCATATTGTGTTGAGGTTTATCACATACTGGTTTCTCACACACTTTCATATTGTTTTAAGGTTTATCCCACTCTGGTTTCTCACACACTCTCATATTATATTGAGTTCCCTCCCTCACTGGTTTCTCACAAACTCGCAGTTTGTATTGAGGTTTATCCCTGAATGGTTTGTCGAACACTCGCATATTGTATTGGGATTTATTCCTCTCTGATTTCTCACACACTCGCATATTGTATTGAAGTTTTTCCCTCACTGATTTCTCATGCACTCTCATATTGTATTGAGGTATATCCCTCAAGGGTTTCTCACACACTCTCATATTTTGTTGAGGCTTATCCCTGAATGGTTTCTCACACACTCTCATATTGTGTAGAGGTTTAAGCCTCACAACTTTCTCAGACACTCTCATATTGTCCTGAAATTTATCCCTAACTCTTTTTTCACAAACTCTCTTATTGTATTTAGGTTTATCCCTCACTGGCTTCTAATGATCTTTGATATTGTTTTTAATCTTATCCCTCACTAGTTTCTGACACACTCTCATATTGTATTTAGGTTTATCCCTTATTGGTTTCTCTCACACTCTCATAATGTATTGAGGTTTGTCCCTCACTGGTTTCTCATACACTCTCCTATTGTATTGAGATTTATCCCTCACTGGTTTCTGATAAACTCTCATATTGTATTAGGGTTTATCCCTCACTTATTTCTCAGACACTCTCATATTTCATTGACGTTAACTCCTCACTGGTTTCTCACACACTCTCATATTTTACCGAGGTTTACCCATCAATGTTTTCTCCCCCACTCTCATATTGTATTAAGATTTATCCCTTACTGGTTTCTTACACATTCGCATATTGTATTAATGTTTATCCCTCACTGGTTTCTCAGACACTCTCATATTGTGTTGAGGTTTATCCCTCACTGGTTTCTCATACACTATCATATTTCATTAAGGTTCATCTCACACTAGTTTCTCACACACTTTCATATTGAGTTGACGTTTATCCCTTAGTTAATGCCTCACTGGTCTTTCACACACACTCATATTGTACTAAGGTTTATCCCTCACAGATTTCTCACACACTCTTATATTGTATTGAGGTTTAATCCTCACTTGTTTTTCAAACATACTCATATTGTATTGATGTCTGTCCCTCACTGGTTTTTCACACACTCTAATATTGCATTGAGATTCATCCGTCAGTGTTTTCTCACACACTCGCATATTGTATTGAGCTTCATCCCTCACTAGTTTCTCAAACATTCGCATACTGTATTAAGGTTTATCCCTGACTGATTTCTCACACTTTCGCATATTGTATTAAGGTTTACCCCTCACTGGTTTCTCACACACTCTCATATTGTACTGAGGTTTATCCCTCACTGGTTTCTCACACACTCTTATGATTTGTTGGGGTTTATCCCTCAGTGGTTTTTCATACCCTCTCTTATTATACTAAGGTTTATACCTTACTGGTTTCTAAAACACCCTCATATTGTATAAATATCTATCCCTCATTGGTTTCTCATACACTCGCATATTGTATTGAGGTTTTTCCCTCACTGGATTCTCACACACCCGAATATTGTATTTAGGTTTATCCATCACTGGAATCTCAAAGACTTGTATATTGTATTGACGTTTATCCTTCACTGGTTTCTCACACACTCTCATATTGTGTTCAGGGTTATCCCTTAGTGGTTTCTCACACAATATTTTATTGTATTGATGTTTATAACTCACTGGTTTGTCACACACTATCTTATTGTATTGAGGTATATCCTTCACCGGTTTCTCACACACTCTCTTATTGTATTGAGGTTTTATCCGTCACATTTTTTTTACACATTTTCATATTGTATTGATGTTTATCCCTCAATTTATTTTCACACAATCTCATATTGTTTTGAGGTTTATCCCTCACTGGTTTTTCAAGCACTCTCCTATTATATTGAGGTTTATCCTTCACTGTTTTCTGTCAAAATCTCATATTGTATTAAGGTTTATTCTTCGCTAGTTTCTCACACACTCTCATATTTATTGAGGTTTATCCCTCACTGGTTTTTCACAAATTCTCATATTCTTTTGAGGTTTATCCCTCATTGGTTTCTCACATATTCTCCTATTGTATTGAGGTTTAACCCTCACTGGTTTCTCACACAATCTTATAATGAATTGAAGTTTACTCCTCACAAATTTCTCAAACACTCTTATATTGTATTGAGGGTTATCCTTCACTGATTTCTCACACACTCTCATATTGTACTGAGGGTTATCCCTGACTGGTTTCTTATATATTCTCATTTTGTATTGAGGATTATCCCTCACTAGTTTTACACACACTGTCATATTGTATTGAGGTTTATCCCTCACTGGTTTCTCACACAATCTCATATTTTATATAGGTTTATCCCTCACTGGTTTCTCACACACTCTCAGATTGTGTTGAAGTTTATCCCTCACTGCTTTCTCACACACTATCATATTGTTTTGAATTATATCCCTCATTAGTTTCACAAACACTCTCATATTGTATTGAGGTTAATCCCTTTCTGGTTTCTCACACTCTCTCATATTGTATTGAGGTTTATTCGTTATTGGTTACTCAAACACTCGCATATTGTATTGAGGTTTATCCCTCACTGGTTTCTGACACACTCTCATATTGTGAAGACGTTTATCCCAAACTGGCTCCTCACACACTCTCATGCTTAGTTGAGGTTTATCCCTCATTGGTTTCTCACATAATGTCATATTGTATTGAGGGTTATCCCTCACTGGTCTCTCACACACTCTCATATTCTATTGAGGTTTTTATTTCAGTGGTTTTTCATACATTCTCATATTGTATTGAGATTTATTCCTGATTGGTTTTCTGACACACTCTCATATTGTACTAAGATTTCTCCCTCACTGGTTTTATTGAGGTTAATTCCTTACTGGTTTCTACAAATATTCTCATATTGTATTGAGGTTTATCTCTCAGTGGTTTCTCACACACTCTCCTATTGTATTGAGGTTTACCCCACACCATTTTCTCAAACACTCTCATATTGTATTGAGGTTTATCCCTCACTGGTTTCTCATACATTCTCATATTGTATTCAGGCTTATACCTCACTGGTTTCTCACACACTGTCATATTGTTTTGAGGTTTATCCCTCACTGGTTTCTTACACACTCTCCTATTGTTTTGAGGTTTATCCCTCGCTGGTTTTTCACACAATCTCATATTGTATTGAGGTTTATCCCTCACTGTTTTCTCACACACTCTCATATTGTAATGAGGTTTATCCTTTGCTGGTTTCTCCCACACTCTCATATTGTATTGCTGCTTATCCTTCATTTGTTTTTCACACACTCTCATATTTTATTGAGGTTTATCCCTCATTGGTTTCTCACACAAACTCCTATTTTACTGAGGTTCATCCTTCACTGGATTCTCAAACACTCTCATATTTTGTTAAAGTTTATCCATCACTGGTATTTCACACGCTCTCATATTGTATTGAGGTTTATCCCTCAATGTTTTCTCATAAGCTCATATTGTATTAAGGTTTATCCCTCAGTGGTTTCTCACACACTCTCATATTGAGTTGAGACTTATCCCTCACTGTTTTCTCACCCACTCTCATATTGTATGAAAGTTTTTCCTTCACTGGTTTCTCACACACTCTCATATTATACTGACGTGAGTTCCTCACTGGTTTCTCATACACTTTCATATTGTATTAAGTTTTTTCCGTCAATGGTTTATAGCACACTCTCATAATGTACTGATGCTTTTCCATCACTTGTTTCTCACACACTCATATTGTATTGAGGTCTGTCCCTCAATGATTTCTAACACACTCTCATATCTTACTGAGATCTATCCCTCAATGGCTTCTCACGCACTCTCATATTGTATTGGGGTTTACAACTCACTGGTTTCTCACACGCTCTAATATTGTATTTAGGTTTATTCCTTAATGAAGTTTATCCCTCACTGAGTTTTTCATACATTCGCGTATCATATTGAGGTTTATCCCTCACTGGTTTCTCTCACATTATCATATTGTATTGAGGTTTGTCCCTAAGTGGTTTCTCACATTTTCATATTGTAATGAGGTTTATCCTTCACTGGTTTTTCCCACATTCTCAAATTGTATTGCGGTTTATCCCTCACTGGTTTTTCGCACACTCTCATATTGTATTGAGGTTTATCCCTAACTGGTTTCTCACACAAACTCATATCTTATTGAGGTTTATCCCTCAATGTCTTCTCAAAGACTCTCATATTGTGCTGAGGTTTATTCCTCACTAGTTTCTCACACACTCTCATATTGTATTGAGAATAATCCCTCAATGGTTTCTCACAAACTCTTATTTTGTACTGAGGTTTATCCCTCACTGCTTTCTCACACACTTATATTGAGTTGAGATTTATCCCTCACTGTTTTTTCACACATTCTCATAATGTATAGAGGATTATCCCTCACTGGTTTTTCACATACTCTCATATTGTATTGAAGTGAATCCTTCACTGATTTCTCACACACTCTCACATTGTAGTGAAGTTTATCCGTCACTGGGGTCTAACAAAATCTCATATTGTACTTAGGTTTATCCCTCAGTGGTTTCTCACAAACTCTCATATTCTAATGAGGTTTATAACTCACTTGTTTCTCACACGCTGTAATACTGTATTTAGGTTTTCTTGTCAATGGTTTCTCACACACTCTCATATTGTATTGAGATCTTTCCCTCACTGGCTACTCACACAATCGATTTCTGTATTCAGGTTTATCCCTCAATGGTTTCTCAAAAATTCACATATTGTAATGAGGTTTATCCCTCACTTATTACTCAAACATTCGCATGTTGTACTGACGCTTATCCCTCACTCGTTTCTCACACATTCTCATATTCTGTTCAGGTTTATCCCTCATTGGTTTCTCACACGCTCTCGTATTGTGTAGAGCTTTAACCTCACTGGTTTCTGACACTCTCATATTGTATTGAAGTTTACCCCTAACTGGTTACTCACAAACTCTCATATTGTATTGAAGTTTAACCCTCACTGGTTTCTAAAACACTCTAATATTGTACTGAGGTTTATCCCTCACTGGTTTCTAATACACTCTAATATTGAATTGACGTTTATCCCTCACTGGTTTCTCACACACCCTCATATTGTACGGAGGTTTATCCCTCACTGATTTCTTTCACACTCTTATATTGTATTCAGGTTTGTCCCTCACTGGCTTCTCACACAGTCTCCTATTGTTTTGAGATTTATCCCTCACTGGTTTCTGAAAAACTCTTATATTTTATTAGGGTTTATCCCTCACTGGTTTCTCATACAATCGCATATTGTAATGAGGTTTATTTCTCACTGGTTTCTCGCACACTCTCAGATTGTACTGAGGTTTACCCCTCACTGTTTTCCCACACACTCTCATATTGTATTGAGCGTTCTCCCTCTCTGGTTTCTCACGCATTCGCATATTCTGTTGACACTTAGCCCTCAATGGTTTCTCATACACTCCCATATTGTGTTGAGGTTTGCCCCACATTTTTTTCTCAAACACTCTCATATTGTGTTAAGGTTCATCCCACACTGGTTTCTCACACTCTCTCATATTGTATTGAGTTTTATCCCTCACTGGTTTCTAACACACTCGCATTTTGTATTGAGGTTTTTCCCTCAATGATTTGTCAAACACTCGAATATTACATTAAAGTTTATCCCTCTCCTCTTTCTCACACACTCTCATATTGTATTGATATTTATTCCTCACTGGTTTCTCACACTCTCTCATGTTGTAATGAGGCTCATCCTTCACTGGTTTCTCCCACACTCTCATATTGTTTTGCGGTTTATCCCTCACTGGTTTCTCACACACTCTCATATTATATTGAGGTTTATCCCTCACTCGTTTCGCACACAAACTCATATTTTATTGAGGTTTATCTCTCACTGGTTTCTCAAACACTCTCATATTGTGTTGAGGTTTATCCCTAACTGTTTTCTCACAAACTCTCATATTGTATTGAGGTTCATCCTTCACTGGTTTCTAATACACTCTCAAATTGTATTGAGGTTTGTCCTTCACTGGTTTATCACACACCCTCATACTGTAATCAGGTTTATCCCACACTGGTTTCTCACACACTATCATATTGTATTGAGGTTTATCCCTCACTAGTTTCTCTCACACTCTCATATTGAATTGAGGTTTTTCCCTGACTGGTTTTTCACACACTCTCCTATTGTACTGAGATTTATCCCTTACGTGTTTCTGACATACTCTCATATTGTATTAGGGTTTATCCCTCACTGGGTTCTCAAACAATCGCATATTGTAGTGAGGTTTATTCATCACTGGTTTCTGACATGCACTCATATTGTACTGAGGTTTACCCATTACTGTTTTCTCCCACATTCTCATATTGTATTGAGATTTATCCCTCACTGGTTTCTCACACACTAGCATATTTTATTGACGTTTATCCCTCACTGGTTTATTGAGGTTTATCCCTCAGTGGTTTCCCACACTCTCATATTTTGTTAAGGTTCATCCCACACTGGTTTCTCATACACTCTCATATTGTGTTGAGGTTTATCCCTTAGTTGTTTCTTATACATTCTCATAGTGAATTGAGGTTTATCCCTCCCTACTTTCTCACACACTCTCCTATTGTAATGAGGTTAATTCTTCACTGGTTTTTCACACACTCTCATATTGTATTGAGGTTTATCCGTCACTGATTTCTCTCACACTCTTATATTGTATTGAGGTTTATCCCTCACTGGTTTCTCACCCACTCTCATATAGAATTGAGGTTTACCCTCACTTGTTTCTCACACAGTCTCATATTGTATTGAGGTTTATCCCTCACTGGTTTCTCACACACTCTAATATTGTATTTAAGTTTATGCCTCATTGGTTTTTCACACACTCTCAAATTGTATTGAGATTTATCCCACACTAGTTTTTCACACACTCGCATATTGTATTGAGCTTTATCCCTCACAACTATCTCAAACATTCGCATATTGTATTGAGGTTTATCTCTCAGTAATTTCTCACACATTCGCATATTGAATTGAGGTTTATCCATCACTGGTTTCTCACACACTCTCATATTGCACTGAGGTTTATCCCTGACTGGTTTTTTACATATTCTCATATTTTGTAGAGGTTTATCCCTCAGTGGTTCCTCATACTCTTTTATATTCTCTAGAGGTTTATCCCTCACTTGTTTCTCACACTCTCAGATTGTATTAAAATTTATCCCTCACTGGTTTCTCACACACTTTCATAATGCATTGAAGTTTATCCCTCACTGGCTTCTCACAAACTCTGATATTGAATTGAGGTTTATCCCTCCTGTTTTCTGACAAACTTTCATATTGTACTGAGGTTTATCCCTCACTGGTTTCTCACACATTCTCATATTTATAGAGTTCTATCCCTCACTGGTTTCTCACACACTCGCATTTTGTGTTGAGGTTTATCCCTCAATGTTTTGTCAAATACTCGCATATTGTATTGGGGTTAATCCCTCACTGATTTCTCACACTTTCGCACATTTTATTGAGGTTTATCCCTCACTGGTTTCTCATGCACTCTCATATTTTATTGAGGTTTATCCCTCACTGGTTTCTCACAAACTCTCATATTCCCTTGAGGTTTATCCCTCAATGGTATCTCTCACACACTAATATTGTGTAGAGGTTTAACCCTCACTGGTTTCTCAGACACTCATATTGTACTGATATTTATCCATAACTGTTTTCTTACAAATTCTCATATTCTATTGAGGTTTATCCATCACTGGTTTCTAATACACTCTGATATTGTATCGAGGTTTATCCCTCTCTACTTTTTGACACACTCTCAAACTGTATTGAGGTTTATCCTTCACTGGTTTATCACACACACCCATATTGTATTCAGGTTTATCCCACAATGGTTTCTCAGACACTCTCATATTGTATTGAGGTTAATCCCTCACTGGTTTCTCTCACTCTCTCATATGGTATTGAGGTTTGTCCCTCACTGGTTCATCATACGCTCTCCTATTGTATTGAGATTTATCCCTCACTGATTTCTGACAAACTCTCATATTGTATTAGGGTATATCCCTCACTTTTTTCTCAAACACTCGCATATTGTACTGAGGTTTATTCCACACTGGTTTCTCACACACTCTCATATTGTCCTGAGATTTACCCATCACTGTTTTCTCACACAATCTCATATTTTGTTAAGGTTCATCCCACACTGGTTTCTCACACACTCTTATATTGTTTTGAGTTTTATGCTTTAGTTGTTTCTCATAAACTCTCTTAGTGAATTGAGGTTTTTCCTTCACTTCTTTTCACACACTACCGTATTGTACTGAGCTTAATGCCTCACTGGTTTTTCACACATTCTCATATTGTATTGATTTTTATTCCTCACTGGTTTCTCACACACTCTAATATTGTATTTAGATTTATCTCTCACTGGTCTCTCACACACTCTCATATTGTATTGGGATTTATTCCTCACTGGTTTTTCACACACTCGCATATTGAATTGAGCTTTATCCTTCACTAGTTTCTCAAACATTCGCATGTTGTACTGAGGTTTTTCCCTCACTGATTTTTCTCACATTCGCCTATTTCATTGAGGTTTATCCCTCACTAGTTTCTCACACACTCTCATATTGCACTGAAGTTTATCCCTCACTGGTTAATCACACACTCTCATATTTTGTTGAGGCTTATCCCTCAGCTGTTTCTCACACCCTCTCATATTGTACTAACGTTTATCACTTTGGTTTCTCACACACAGTCATATTGTATTTAGGTTTATCCCTCAATGATTTCTCACACACTCGCATATTGTACTGAGGTTTATCCATCACTGGTTTTTCTAACACTCGTATATTGTATTGAAGTTTATCCTTTACTGGTTTCTCACACACTCTCATATTGTGTTGAGGTTTATCCCTCCCTGGTTTTTCACAGACTCTCACAATGTGTAGATTTTTATCCCTCACTGGATTCTCACACACTCTCAAATTGTGTTGAGGTTTATCCATCAGTGGTTTCTAACACACTCTCCTATTGTATTGAGGTTTATCCCTGACTGGTTTCTCACACACTATCATATTGTATTGAGGTATATCCCTCACTGGTTTCTCACACACTCTCCTATTGTATTGATGTTTATCCCTCACAGGTTTTTCACATATTCTCATATTGTATTGAGGTTTATCCTTCACTGGTTTCTGACACACTCTCATATTGTATTGAGGTTTATCCCTTACTGGTTTCTCACACACTCTCCTATTGTACTGAGGCTTATCCCTAACTGGTTTCTCAAGTACTCTCCTATTGTATTGAGGATTATCCCTCACTGCTTTCTAAAACACTCTCATATTGTATTGAAGTCTGTCCCTTAATGGTTTCTCATACACTCTCATATTGTATTGAGGTTTATCCCTCAATGTTTTCTCACACATTCTCATATTGTTTTGAGGTTTATCCCTCACTGGTTCCACACACACTCTCCTATTATATTGAGGTTTATCCCTCACTGTTTTTTCTCACACTCTCATATTGTATTAAAGTTTACTTTTCACTGGTTTCTCACACATTCTCATATTGCAATGAGGTTTATCCCTCACTGGTTTCTCTAACATTCTCATATTGTTTTGAGGTTCATCCCTCTCTGGTTTCTCACATATTCTCCAAATATATTGAGGTTTAACCCTCACTGTTTTCACACACAATCTCATGTTTTATTAAAGAGTATTCCTCACAGACTTCTCAAACACTGTCATATTGTATTGAGGGTTATCGTTCACTGGTTTCTTACACATTCTCCTATAGTATTGAGGATTATCCCTCACTGGTTTCTCACACACTCTCATATTGTCATGAGGATTTTCCCTCACTGGTTTCTCACACACTCCCATATTGTAATGAGATTTATCCTTCACTGGTTTCTCCCAGACTCTCATATCATATTGCGGTTTATCCCTCACTGGTTTTACAAAAACACTCATATTGTATTGAGGTCTATCCCTCACTGGTTTCTCACACGATCTCATATTTTTTATAGGTTTATCCCTCACAAGTTTTTCACACACTCTCTGTTTGTTTTGAGGTTTATCCCTCATTGGTTTTTCACACACTCTCATATTGTATTGAATTTCATCCCTCATTGGTTCCTCACAAACTCTCATATTGTATTGAGGTTACTCCCTCACTAGTTTCTCAAACACTCATATTGTATTGAGGTTTATCCCTCATTGGTTACTCAAACACTCGCATATTGTGTTGGGGTTTTTCCTTCACTGGTTTCTGGCACACTCTCATATTGTGTAGAGGTTTAACTCTAAACTGGTTCTCAAAGAATCTCATATTTTGTTGAGATTTATCCCTCAGTGGTTTCTCATATACTCTCATATTGTATTGAGGCTCATCCCTCATTGGTTTCTCACACAATATCATATTGTATTGAGGGTTGTCCCTCACTGGTCTCTCATACACTCTCATATTTTATTGAGGTTTATCCCTCACTGTTTTTCCACACATTCTCATATTTCATTAAGATTAATTCCTCAATGGTTTTGACACACTCTCATATTGTACTGATATTTATCCCTTACTGGTTTTATTAAAGTTAATTCCTTACAAATTCTCATATTCTATTGAGGTTTATCTCTCACTGGTTTCTCATACACTCTCCTATTGTACTGAGGTTTATCCCTCAGAGGTTTCTCACACACTCTCCTATTATATTTCGGTTTATCCTTCACTGGCTTCTCACACACTCTCTTATTGTATTGATGATTATCCTTCTGTATTTTCTCAAACACCCTCATATTGTATTGAGGTTTATCCATCTGTGGTTTTTCATACACTCTCATATTGTATTCAACATTATCCCTCACTGGTTTCTCACATACTCTCATATTGTTTTAAGGTTTATCCCTCACTGGTTTTTCACTCAATCTCCTATTGTTTTGAGGTTTATCCCTAACTGGTTTCTCAGACAATATCATATTGTATTGAGGTTTATCCATCACTGGTTTCTCACACACTCTCATATTGTAATGAGGTTTATCCTTCACTGGTTTCTCAAACATTCTCTTATTGTATTGCGGTTTATCCCTCACTGCTTTTTCACACACTCTCATATTGTATTCAGGTCTATCCTTCACTGGTTTTTCACACAAACTCATATTTCATTGAGGTTTATACCTCACTGGTTGCTCAAACATTCTCATATTGCATTGAAGTTTATCCCTCACTGGTGTCTCACACACTCACATATTGTATTGAGGTTTATCCCTCAATGGTTTCACACAAAATTTTATATTGTATTGAGGTTTATCCCTCACTGGTTTCTTAAACACTCTCATATTGACTTGAGAAGTATCCCTCACTGTTTTCTCACACACTCTCATATTGTATTGAGGTTTATCCCTCATGGGTTTCTCATACACTCTCATATTGTATTGAGGTTTATCCCTCACTTGTTTCTCACACGCTCTGATATTGAATTTAGGATTTTTTTCACTGGTTTCTCACACACTCTCATATTGTATTGAGATCTATCCGTCACTTGTTTCTCACACACTCGCATTTTTTATTGAGGTTTTTCTTTCAATATTTTCTCAAAAACTCGCATATTGTCAAGAGGTTTATCCCTCACTGATTTCTCACACATTCGCATATTGTATTGATGTTTATCCCTCACTAGTTTCTCACACACTTTCATATTGTATTGAGGTTTATCCCTCACTGGTGTCTCACACACTCTCATGTTATAATGACGTTTATCCTTCACTGGGTTCTTCCACACTCTCATATTGTGTTGCGGTTTATCCCTCACTGGTTTTTCACAAACTCTCATATTGTATTAAGGTTTATCCCTCAATGGTTTTCCATAAACTCTTATATTGTATTAAGGTTCATCCCTCAATGGTTTCTCACAAACTCTCTTATTGTATTAAGGTTTATCCCTCACTGGTTTCTCACATACTCTCATATTGTATTGAGGTTGATCCTTCACTGGTTTCTCCCACACTCTCACATTGTATTGCGGTTTTTCCCTCACTGGTTTTCCACACACTCTCATAAGGTATTGAGGTTGATCCTTCACTGGTTTCTGACACACTTTCATATTGTATTAAGGTTTATCCCTCAGTGGTTTCTCACACAATGTCATATTTCATTGAGGCTTATCCTTCAATGGTTTCTCAAACGCTCTCAAATTGTGTTGAGGCTTATCCCTCACTGGTTTCTCACACACTCTCATACTGTATTGAAGTTTATCCCTCAATGGTTTTTCATAAACTATTACATTGTATTGAGGTTTATCTCTCAATGATTTCTCACAAACTCTCTTATTGTATTGAGGTTTATCCCTCACTGGTTTCTCACATACTCTCATATTGTATTGAGATTGATCGTTCACTGGTTTCTCCCACACTCTCATATTGTATTGCGGTTTTTCCCTCACTGGTTTGTCACACACTCTCATATTGTATTCAAGTTTGTCCCTCACTGGTTTCTCACACACTCTCATATTGTAATGAGGTTTATCATTCACCGGTTTTTCCCACTCTCTCATATTGTATTGCGGTTTATCCCTCACTAGTTTTTCACACACCTTCATATTTTATTGAGGTTTATACCTCACTAGTTTCTCACAGAAACTTATATTTTATTGAGGTTTATCCCTCACTGGTTTCTCGAAAACTCTCATATTGTGTTGAGGTTTATCACTCACTGATTTCTCACGCACATTCATATTGTACTGAGATTTATCCTTCAATGGTTTTTCACAAACTCTGATATTATATTAAGGTTTATCCCTCACCGGTTTGTCACACACTCTCATATCAAAATGATATTCATCCCTCACTGTTTTCTCACACACTATCATATTGTATTGAGGTTTATCCCTCACTGGTTTCTGACACACTCTCATAATCTATTAAGGTTTACCCCTCACTGCTTTTTAACACACTCTGATATCGTATTGAATATAATCCCTCACTGATTACTCACAAACTCTCATAATAAATTAAGGTTATCCTTCACTGGTTTCTAACACACTCTAGTAATGTACTGAGGTTTATCCATCACTGGTTTCTTATACACTGACATATTGTATTGAGATCTATCCCTCAGTGGCTTCCCACACATTCGTATTTTCTATTAACGTTTATCCCTCAATGATTTCTCAAAAACTCGCATATTGTAATGAGGATTATCCCTCACTGCTTTCACAGAGATTCGCATATTGAATTGAGGTTTTATCCCTCACTGGTTTCTCACATACTCTCATATTTAACTGAGGTTTTTCCCTCACTGGTTTCTCACACACTCTCATATTGTGTAGAGATTTACCCTCACTGGTTTCTCACACGCTCTCATATTGTATTGAAGTTTATCCCTAACTGGTTAATCAAAAACTCTCATATTGTATTGTGATTTATCCCTCGCAGGTTTCTAATACACTCTAATATTCCATTGAGGTTTGTCCCTCTCTGGTTTCTGACACACTCTCAGTTTTTTTTTTTGAGGTTTATCCCTCACTGGTTTCTCACACACTCTTCTATTTTTTGAGGTTTAACCCTAACTGGTTTCTCACACAATATCATTTTGTATTAAGGGTTATCCCTCACTGGCTTCTCACACACTCTCATATTGTAATGAGGTTTATCCTTCACTGGTTTCTCACACATTCTCATATTGTATTGCGGTTTATCCCTCACTGGTTTTTCATACACTTTCATATTGTATTAACGTTTATCCCTCACTGGTTTCTCACACAAACTCAAATTTTATTGAGCTTTACACCTCACTGGTTTCTCAAACATTCTTATATTGTGTTGATGTTTATCCCCCCATGGTTTCTCACACACTCTCATATTGTATTGAGGTTTATCCCTCGATGGTTTCTCACAAAATCTTATATTGCATTGAGGTTTCTCTCTCATTGGTTTTTCGCACACTCTCATGTTGTGATGAGATTTATCCTTCACTGTTTTCTCACAAACTCTCTTATTGTATTGAAGTTTATCCCTCATTGGTTTCTCACACACTCTCATATTGTATTGAGGTTTATCCCTCACTTGTTTCTCAGACGCTCTAATATTGTATTTAGGATTATTCCTCAATGGTTTTTCACACACTCTCATATGTTTTTGAAATCTATCCGTCACTGGTTTTTCACACATTCGCATTTTTTACTGAAGTTTTTCTTTCAATGGTTTCTCAAAAACTCGCATATTGTCATGAGGTTTATCCCTCAATGATTTCTCACACATTCGCGTATTATATTGATGTTTTTCCCTCACTGGCTTCTCACTCACTTTCATATTGTATTGAGGTTTATCCCTCATTGGTTTCTCACACACTCTCATATTATAATGACGTTTATCCTTCACTGGTTTTTCCCACACTCATATTGTGTTGCGGTTTATCCCTCACTGGTTTTTCACACACTCATATTTTACTGAGGTTTATCTCTCAGTGGTTTCTCACTCAAAGTCATATTTTATTGAGGTTTATGAATCACTGGTTTCTCATACACTCTCACATTGTGTTGAGGTTAATCACTGGTTTCTCACACACTCTCATATTGTATTGAAGTTTATCCCTCAATAGTTTTTCACAAACTCTTATACTGTAATGAGTTTTATCCTTTAATGGTTTCTCACAAACTTTCTTATTGTATTGAGGTTTATCCCTGACTGGTTTCTCATATACTCTCATATTTCAGTTAGGTTGATCCTTCGCTGGTTTCCCCCTCACTCTCATATTGCTTTGCTTTTTATCCCTCACTAGTTTTTCACACAGTCTCATATTGTATTGAGGTTTATACCTCACTGGTTTTTCACAAACTCTCATATTGTAATGAGGTTTATCCTTCCCCGGTTTCTCTCACTCTCTCATATTGTATTGCGGTTTATCAGTCACTAGTTTTTCACACAACTTCATATTGTATTGAGGTTTATCCCTCACTATTTTCTCACACAAACAATATTTAATTGAGGTGTATCCTTCAAGGGTTTCTCACAAAACTCTGATATTATATTGAGGTTTATCCCTCAATTGTTTGTCACACACTCTCATATTAAATTGAGATTTATCCCTCACTGTTTTCTCACACACTAACATATTGTATTGAGGTTTTTCC
>JAYMFT010077980.1:0-14385 GCA_038088735.1 Panulirus argus
AAAAAAAGAGAGAGAGAGAGAGAGAGAGAGAGAGAGAGAGAGAGAGAGAGAGAGAGAGAGACGGATGAACAAAAGAAGTGAAACATTAAAAGTCACGGAGTAAAGTCCACATCAAGGCCGGGTCTTAACTGAAATATAGAGAAGATTATGAAAAAGAAAAAGAAGACAAGGGAAAGTGATTACGAACTTTGGAGGAAGTGCAAAACCTGTACACTAAAAAGAGCTGGGTCATAATTTAGGGGGAAAACATGAAAAGGGTAGAGAGCTCCAAAGCTTCAAGGTATAGGGAAAGGAGCGGTCATTAATACGACCTACCCTTGAGCTGCCAGTTTCCACACTATATTATGTGACGCAGCAGTTTGCCGAGTATTGCATGGTCTGCCTTGTAGTGGAGGCACACAAGCAGCCCGCTCTTGGGGGCAAAAACCAGTTTCTTGAGGCAGACAGCTATATCCGTAATGTGAGGTGTCCAAGGCAGAGTGTATGTTACGGGATTACCATGTAAGTTCACTGAGTCAAAAGTTGGAGTTTTAGAACCGTCAAAGGAAAGAGGAATGTTCTGAGAAATTTTCGGTTTAGAGATGGGGGCAGAAACTAGGTCTTAGACGCATTAAAGTTAACCAGATTTCGTCTCCCCACTGAGATATCCTGTCTAAGTCTGAGTTCATTGAGGAAGTTGTGTTGAGACGAGATGCGGATCGAGTTAGAGAGGAAGGAGCTGAATGGAACGACGTGGAGAAATGCAGTGCTGAGTCGTATGAATGCATCTGTTTATTTGTGGAAGAAAAGAAATCGTTGATTGAAACGAGAGAAAAGTGTAGGACACAGGACACAACCTTGAGGGACAACGGTGTTAATGGAGCAAGGTGGAGGGGCTGATCCATCTACAACCACGCGAATAGATCGGCCAGAGCTGAAGCTAAATATGAGTGAGCAAAGTGAGGGAGGGAATCCATAACAGCGCAGCTTTCAGAGGTGACCGTGATGCCACACCCTCTCAAAAGATTTGGATATATCAAGGGCAACTACACAGAGTTCCCCAGAATGTTTCAGAGATGATGACCAGACATTAGTAAGATAGGAGAGATATCGCCTTACGAAAGCCATACTGGCAATCAGAGAGAAGGCTGTGAGATTCAAGATGGCTTGTGGATATGGGTTGAGGAGGGATTCGAAGACTTTGGGAATGGTAGATGTCAAAGCAACAAGGACGATAGTTAGAAGGGTCAGAACGGTCACCCTTCTTAGGGATGAGACGTATCAACGCATACTTCCAACATGAAGGGAAGTTCTGTTTCTTTACACAGAAACGGAACAGACAAGCAAGCACAGGTGCAAGTTCAGAGACACACTCTTTTAGTACACGGGGATGGATGCATCAGGTCCAGAAGCCTTGCCTGTGTCGAAAGAGAGAGGCGATTTGGGAAGGGGCATAGGATTAGTAAGAGGAGCACTGGGTGTGAAGGAATGTTAAAATAATCAAAGACAGTGTTAGTGGAGAAACGGGAACCAAAGAGAGTTGCTTTGTCAACGGGAGAGACAGCTATAGTACCGTCAGAACGGGAAAGTGCGGAAAGGTAGAGCTACCGAAGTTGTTGTTGTTTAAGATTAAACCTCCCTACAACTCAGGAGGTGCGGGCCCTATGCTCTAGGGTGGCCCGCCGGTGGTGAGGGGACCTAAGCACTGGGCCTAGGGGGTTGGGCTTGTTATCCCACCCGGCTCCCACTAGAGCTAGGCTCCCTCTGAGCAGAAGTTGTTAGCGACGCCCTAAGCTAAAACCAGAAAGTCCTATCAGTGAATTATGAGGAGAGGTTATCGTACTTCCCTAGAGTAAAGGACGCTTTGTCTCACAAATAACGCACTTGCAATGATTATGGACAGTGATAAATGCTGAATGGATGTTGGAGGAAGAAAAATTTTCCAAGCACGATATGCCTGATCCCTTACCTGAATGGAACTGTTTAACCAAGGACCGGTCGTCTTGGGGGAAGAGGGAATAAATACTTCCATCCGCTGCTATGCGTTTAACGGAGACAAGCATTTTCACATAAGACACTTTAATTTACCCAATAAAAGTTAGAAAAGAATCTTCATAAGTTATTCTACTCAGCTTGTTTGAAGTGCCGATTTTCACGTTTAGGAGCTGCTGGAGGGGAGGTGCTGTTAAAGTATATACATTTATGAGAGTGTGATCATATGAGACAGTTGGGGGCGAGATTGCGTTCACAGCGCTAAGAATGAGAGGCGAAAAGTAGATCCAGTATATTAGGAGAGTGGTCACAGCAGTCAGGAATATGGATGGGGTGGGAAATAATTTGCTTTAGGTCACTGAATGGAGAACATGAGGGCTTTAATTCCCTCACCATCCGTAAGGCAGGATTTCAGCCATTCCCTATGGTGAACGTTGAAATCCCCTAGGAGGAAAATCTCTGTTTTCGGGTGAGAGGATGCCACAGTCTTATGACAGGAGTTTAGATATTCGAAGAAAGATACAAGATTTGTAGAATTCAGAGAGCAATAGACGGAACAAAGGAAGAGTGTGGTCACTGGGAGACAGATCTTGAGTCCCATAACATCAAATTTTGGGGACTCAAGGTCCTTGAGGCGTGCAACAGCTGCGTTGAAATTTGGAATTAGCACAAACACCACCTTTGAACCGGAATCATGACTGGAGATTATAGTTGGATTTAAAAAAAGGGCCTGGTGAGATCATCACTAGATAATTGAGTCCCGAGAGAAGTAAGGTATTAGGAGAAGTACAGACAGATGGTGTTCAACAGTTGAGAGGTTACTAAAGAGACAACGAATGTTAGTATACCGAAAAGAAAAAGAGAAAGGTCCATCAGAGAGGGTAAGGTCGTGGGAGGGGCCAGTCCTACTACTGTCTGAGCTCTTCCTCTCATTGGCAGTAAAGTCAAGCGCGAACCCCGAGATTCTTAGGCGGGGAAAGGAGCGTTTGGAATTGGGGCATATCATATGGTGAGAGTTGTTTGTGGTCTTACCCTGAACACCTGAAGAAAACGTTACTTATTTCCGGTTAGTGAATGTTGCTTGACACTGACAGTTGACAGAGTAAAGCCCAAAGTACTAGCCAACCAAGTTGGACGTGACTAAGTCGGAGAACAGGAAAGAAACAACAGAGACACGAAATAACTGATAATCTAAAATGAAGCAATTACATGCGAGTCAAGAAACAAATCAAGACACTGGTACTGAAATGATAATAATACAGGAAGGAGAAGTTATGACGCAGTCATAAAGAAACAAAGCCATAACAGAAGAGAAGAAAACGTGATATAAACGAAATTAAAGTGTGAACTGGAAGGCGGAGTAGGAAAAAATTATGATAATAAAGAGAAGTCCTGAAAAAAGGAAAAAATGATTCATAAAGACAGAGGTTAATGATGAAGAATGAAGCGTACATTAAAGACTTACAAAGAGAGCTCAGAATGAGAGAGAGAGTGTGATCCTTGTAAAGAATAACAAAACTTAAAAGGAATGAGGAGACAGCAGTAAAGGCCTCACCAGCTTGCCTCACCGACCTAATATGCTATTCTAGTAGACCGACTTACTGCACCAGCCTGCCAAACCAGCCTACTACGCCAGCCTGTCACACTAGTCTGCCTCACGAGCCTGTGACACCGACCTATTACACTATCCTGCTAAACCAACCTGTTACACCAACCTACCACACCAACCTACTACACCAACCTGCTACACCAACCTGCTACACCAACCTGCTACACCAACCTGCTAAACCAGCCTTCTACATCGACCTGCTACACCAACCTGCTGCACCAGCCTTCTACACCAACCTGCCACACTAACCTGCAACGCCAACCTGTTACACCAACATGATACGTTAGCCTAATACACCAACCTGCCACATCAACCTGCTACATTAGCCTACTACACCATCTTGCTACACCAGCCTACTACATCAACCTCCAACATCAACCTGCTACACCAACCGGCTGCACCAGCCTTCTTCATCAACCTACTATGCCAGCCTGCTACACCATCCTTCTACACCAACCGGCTACACCTGCCTGCTATACAAACCTGCTTCGCCAACCTGCCTCACTAGCTTGCTACACAAACATGCTACGTCGGGCTGCTACACCAGCCTGCTACACCAACTTGCTACACCAGCCTGCTACACCAATATGCTACACCAGCCCGCTATACCAACCTTCTACGCCAACAGGCTACACCAACTTGTCACACCAACCTGCTACGCCAAGCTGCTACACCAGCCTGCTACACCAAACTGCTACACAACCTGCAACACAAACCTATTACACCAGCCTGCTATACCAAGCTACTACACCAACCTCCTACACCATCCTGCTACACCAGCCTGCTACACCTACGTGCTACACCAACCTGTTACACCAGCCTGCTACACCAGTCTGCCACACCAACCTGCTATGCCAGGCTGCTATACCAGTCTGCTGCACCAGCATGCTACACTAGCCTGCTACACCAAATCTGCGACACTAGCCTGATACACCAACCTGCTACACCAATCTGCTACACCAGCCTGCTACACTAACCTGCTACACCAACCTGCTACGCAGTTGATACACCTGCCTGCTACACCAGCCTACTTAATCAGCATGCTACACAAACTTAATACTACTCAAGGCTGCTACACCAGCCTACCACACCAGCCTGTTACACCAACCTGTTACAAAAACCTGCTACACCACCCTGCTACATGAATCTGCTACACCTGCTTGCTATACCAACCTACTACACCAACTTGATACATCGGCCTGCTACACCAGCCTGCTACACGAACCTGCTACACCAACCTGCTACAACAACCTGCTATGCCTAGCTGCTACACCAGCCTGCTACACGAACCTGCTACACGAACCTGCTACACCAGCCTGCTACACCAACCTGCTACATCAACCTGCTACACCAGCATGCTACACCAACCTGCCACATCAACCTGTTACACCAACCTGCTACGCCAACCTGCTACACCAGCCTTTTGCACCAACCTGCCAAACCAGCCTCCTACACCAGCCTGCGACACCAGCCTGTTACGCCGGACTGCTACACCAGCCTGCTACACAAACTTGCTACACCAGCCTTCTACACCAACCTGCTGCGCCAGCCTGCTATACTAACCCGCTACACCAACCTTCTACGCCAGGCTGCTACACCAGCCTGCTACACCAGTCTGCTACTCCAAACTTCTACACCAGCCTGCTACACCAACCTACTACAACAACCTGCTACACGAACCTGCTACACCAACCTGCTACACCAGCCTGCTACACTAACTTGCTCCCCAACCTGCTACGCCGCTGATACACCTGCCTGCTACACCAGCCTACTTAATCAGCATGCTACACAAACTTAATACACCAGCCTGCTACACCAGTCTGTTACAGCAACCTGTTACACGAACCTGCTACACCAATTTGCTACGCCAGCCTGCTACATCATCTTGCTACACCAACCTGCCACACCAACCTGCTACACCAACCTGCTACGCCGCTACTACACCTGTCTGCTATACCAGCCTACTTCATCAGCATGCTAAATAAACTTAATACACCAGCCTGCTACACCAACCTGCTATGCCAGGCTGCTACACCAACCTACTATACCAGTCTGCTACACCAGCCTCCTACACCAACCTTTTTCACCAGCCTGCTATGCTAGGTTGCTACACCAGCCTGCTACACCAACCTGCTACACCAGCCTGTTACGCCTGGCTGCTACACCAGCCTGTTACACCAGCCTACTACGCCAGGCTGCTACATCAGCCTGCTACACCAACTTGCTACACTAGCCTTCTACGACAGCCTGCCATGGCAACCTGCTATACCAACCTGCTACGACAGCCTGCTACATCAACCTGCTACACCAGCCTGCTACACCAACCTTCCACGCCAGGCTGCTGCACCAGCCTGCTATACCAATCTGCTACAACAGCCTGCTATACCAAACTTCTACACCAGCCTGCTAAGCCAGGTTGAAACACCAGCCTGCTACACCAACTGCTACAACAACCTACTACACGACCCTGCTACACCAACCTGCTAAACCAGCTTGCTGCACCAACCTGCTACACCAGCCTGCTACACCAACCTGTTACGCCGCTGCTACACCTGCCTGCTACACTAGCCTACTTTATAAGGATGCTACACAAACTTAATACACCAGCCTGCTACACCAACCTGCCACACCAACCTGCTACACCAACCTGCTACACCAACCTGCTACACCAGCCTTTTCCACCGACCTGCCACACCAGCCTGCTACACCAGTCTGCTACACCAACCTGCTATGCTAGCCTACTACACCAACCTGTCACACCAGCCTACTATGCCGGGCTGCTACACCAGCCTGCTACACCAACTTGCTACACCAGCCTTCTACACCAACTTGCTACGCCAGTCTGCTATACCAGCCTGCTACAATAGCCTGCTACACCAACCTGCTACACCAACCTTCTACGCCAGGCTGCTACACCAACCTGCTAAACCAGCCTGCTACACCAAACTTCTACACCAGCCTGCTACACCAGGTTGCTACACCTGCCTGTTACACCAACCTGCTACGCCAGGTTGCTACATCAGCCTGCTACACCAACCTGCTACAAACTGCTACACGAACCTGCCACAGGAACCTGCTACATCAGCCTACTACACCAGCCTGCTACACCAAATTTGTACACCAACCTGCTACACCAGCTTGCTACACCTGCCTGCTACATCAGCCTTTTGAACCAACCTGGTACACCAGTCTGCCATACCACCCGAGCCACACCTGTATGCCATGTAAACCTATCACAGCAACTTGCTGCACCAGCCTTCCATGCCATCCTACAACACCACTCTGCTGCATCAGCCTGCCACACCACTGTACCACACTAGCCTACTATATCAGACTGCCAAACCAGCCTACCACACAAACCTGATACATTACCTTCTTCATTGTCAGTAAGTCCTCTCTCCTCCTCCCCGGTCGCTACAACCCAGTTATTTCGACAATGGCCGGGACGAGAGCTGGTAACGATATGTCATTCTAAGTTCAGGCAGCGTTAGTGGCCCCGCTGGCCAAGCAATTACACCATAGTTAACCGGACAACCACCAATCATGTCGCGCACCTGGCAGCAGGCCACCGGACGGCGTAATGTGCGTAATTATTGCCCCATGACGCGGCAAAGACGAATGATGGGCAGAGTGTAAATATTTCAGAAGCACTCACTAGCCAGGCCGCCCTGCTGTATGGTATATATATGACCCTCCAGAGTAGAGACCAAGTCAACAGCTGCTGTACTTTGCGTTTGACGAATGGAAAGATCTCAGGCCTGATGACCAGTGAAGGATGATAACAATTACATTCAGCAACATGCATACAATCATGGACCATACTTACGTCTACAGACGAGGTGGATCAGATCACAGGTCCCGGGTGCATGGCAATCCACAGGCGAGATCGGAGGGGATGAACAACTTACCCAGGGAAAAACAAAGGTTGTGGTAAAGTGGTGAGTTTGACGCGCAGAGGGCACATCGATGCTCAGAAACAATCGTGCTGTAAACATGTAAAGCTTACAGATGAATTTCCTTTACCTAGAAAACAAGTTACATATAGAGTCAAGATCTGTGTGTATAAAGGACGGCAAAACAGATTTGGTATAAAAAAACGCTAGCATAAAGGAGTCCTGGTTACTTATAGATTACCAGGTTGCCTACATATGAATTTGTCAAGCAAAGTCTTCTCTACCTTATTTCTAAGCGTTAGTCTAGTTAGGATTTTTTTGTTCTATAAATTAGATGGATGAACATCAAACTAGAATGCTTGATTAATGATAGCTGGAATCTAGTATTTGGCATGCAGCATCTGGCAAGCAAAATCTGGCATAGAGCATCTAGCATGCATCATCTGGCATGCAGCACCTGACATGCTGCATCTAGCATGCTGCAACTGACATGTAGCATCTAGAATGCAGCATCTGGCATACAGCTTATGCATTCTTGTGCAGAGTGAGGTTAACAATTAGTGACTAGCAGATTTAGGCCCTCCGAGCCCTGGTCTGTTCGCCCGTATGGAGGGGCAGAAACTATGTCACGCGTGTGCCAAAACCTCATTCCAGTGCAGACACTGACCTTTGGACTGATACTCACACTAAGCAGACGCCTCCACAATAACGTCGGAGAACGGTGGAATAACTTTGTTCAGTGGTATAAGCACTCAGCCCCGGCATTTCCTTCGTACCTCCCATATTGCTGGCACAGCCTTCAAAGCTCCACAGTAACACATTTCTCGAGGATTTATCCATCACCCCAACAGTCAGCAATTTCGATGCTGCCAAGAAATGGATGATTTATTGGGAACCGCGTATAGAAGTTAGTCAGCATGCGTCTGGCAACTTTCTTGGCACGTCTATGGATAGACAGGAACGACATTTTACGTTACAGATCTTACCAGTTTATTCCAGATCCTTTAAACACGTTTTGATCTAAAACTCTTCAGGCTGCACTATCGACTGCTAAAGTACTTAAAAATCTATTTCCATCATCATTTCACGAGTTAAAGACCTCCCTATATGTAAAACTTTTCACCATGATGTGTCCGGGAGAGAAACCGGCACCAATTGACTGGTAACCAGTGACGAAGACCTTTAGTCACTGATTACCAGTCATATGGTGACTGGTTCGATCCAGGGCATACATTGGTGAAATGGTTTACAACGATTACACGTGCTATTACGCAATGTAGATCTGAATCTGCCTCTTCTTAGAAATTATAAGATGCTATGCACCATGCAAATTGCCCACCATCACATTCAAGTATCGATGGGAAACACAACAATACGCATACCGTGACATACGCAACTTATAACCGTGCATGACTGCCATTACAGACTTAACGCATCGTGTTCATCCTACCATGACAGCCACAACGCTGTTCATCGTGTCATAGTGTATTTATTTATGACAACCACAATAAGTGGTTGCATCATATAATACCTACCATCACAACCGTATAAAGGTAACATTAGAGTATTTCACTCAAACCACGGCACGCATGAGGAATGCTCATGACCAATGGGTGCGGTTATAAGAAAGCTAAAAATCAAGCAACATCAGGCACCATTGCCTTTGGAAATGCTGACGAAGAAAATATTTCCATGACCATGAATGCTGAAAAGCCGTCATTGTGGAGCAGTTCGAAGCAACTCGACTACTCTGTTTACACGAGCCAGTATCTGTCTCCAGAGGAACCTGTGAGGGTTGTGCTCTTGAAAATGGGTCTCGGAATTGCAGCTGCCGCCTGTATTATAATTCATAAACAGCACATGAAGATGAGAAGAATGTGGGTTGAACCATAGCGGGAAAAAACATCTTCAAATGTAGCTATATATGGAGAATCACAATTACAGTGTTTATTTCAGAATTTTACAAGAAAATCTCAGAGTTTAGTAATAATTTCTAGTAATGATATTTAGTAGTTATTTTTGGTTCAAAAATAAAGAAAATGAATACAAATATGAGGGTAGCAATTATGAACACGATACTTAGAATGACCAAAATTATATATTTAAGGATGGCAATGAATACTCTTTCTAAAATCTCTATTCCACGGCGTAGGGGAATAATGCGAGATCACAAATTTCAGCACACACACACACACAATGTCCCTTGCACCGACTGTACCGACCCCTACAACAGCACTTAACCCAATAATATCATCGTTTCTTCCATCCTGTCCGGACCATACAACAATACACGTCAACAAGCGTGTCCATTCCGAAATATGGATGTCAATATTGGTCAGTACGAGGCAATACTTGCTCGATGTGGCTCATGTATGGCCGGCAATATTGAACAATATCTTTCTAAAGTATTGATCGTGTAACCGTACTTTATGTCAACTTGCCATTAACACTTCTAAAGTTACTTGCTTCATGATACAGCCACAGTGATCTGCATACGATCCTTCCGTAAACAGTCATACGCCTCTAAGACGGCCTGTGGGCTTCCACACTCCGTAACATACCTTATGGCAAATGTATTAGCGTGTAAATGGTTCCAGTAACACAGTGTAGGAACTACACTAACAGAACAGCCAGGGAACACCATACTACCTCAATAGCCACAGGACATTGCACTAAAGTAGCACATCAGCCGCAGGATACCATAGTGCCAAAATAGCGACAAATAATGCCCCTGCACCAGGCCGCTCCAACACCAAATTGCCCCAACACTAGGCCACCCCGGCAACAGGTCGCCCCAACGACAGGCCGCCCTGGGACTTGCATTACAGATGACAAATGATCTCTCACCATCACCCAGCCCTCAACATCCGGGTAATCATCGTTACCTTGTTCTGTCATCATCGCTAGTAGGAGTCCTCTCTCGATGCTCACAGTCTCGTAGCTCTGAAAGATGCATATCATCACATTTATTGACGCTTAATTCTGGGTGATGATGAAACAGTTGACAGCAATATTCATGGTAACGGAGTCAATAGTACTGCACCGTTTGAACCATTATTTTTTTTTTTCACCCATTTCATTTGTTCCCCTCACCCCAGTTTCACTTCCAGTTAATAGGCCTATGTCCCGAGAGACCAGGATGGATAGGCTCGAATCACCTCGCTGCCGTATGGCCCAGGGACCACTCCCCCTCCTTCCCCTCCCTCCATCTCCTCCTCGTGTCTGGCAGGTCCCCCCCCCCCCCAAAACCTCTCCTGCCCAGCCAGTACCCTCCTAACTAGTTGCCTCCCATTCAGTACTCTGCCATCCAGTAGCCATTCGCTAACCAGCAGCCTTCTACCCAGTAGTCTCACAGTCAGTAGTTTTCCAGCCAGTAGCCTCCTAACCAGTACCCACCTGCCCCTTTGCCTTCCATCCAGTAGCTCCCAGCCAGCAGCCTTTCATTTATCTGCTCCCACAAAGGAATCATTAGCCCAGTCTCATCAAATAGAAATATATAAATGATTACTACGCTTGAGATACAGTACTATCGTGGTAATGATTAGGACGGTCATGGCTTTGTCTGTGGGTGTCAGCCAATATAACATTATCATTTATAGATAAACTCAACCAGGATGCAGGGAACACGCGCACTTCACACCCATCCATAGCTACAAGAGCACCACCAACAGCGCACCTAGTGGTAGTGACTGACAAGAGAAGTGAAGACCGTAATATTACCTCACCCTTAAACATTGCCCATTCGCTCATTCTTCTTCTTCTTTATCTTCTTAATCTCTCTCTCTCTCTCTCTCTCTCTCTCTCTCTCTCTCTCTCTCTCTCTCTCTCTCTCTCTTCTTCTTCTATATCTTCTCCTTAATCTCTCTTTCTGTCTTCTTTTTCCTCTTAATCTTCATCTTTCCATTTTTTCTTCTTTTCACCTTTTTCCTTTCTATTTCTTTTTTTCCTTCTTCTCTCCCTTTCCCTTCGCCTTCTTCTCATTCTTTTTCTCCTCCTTGTTTTCTTCCTATTTTCCTGACTCGTCCCCTATGTCTCCTTACATACATAAATTTAAAAAAAAGAGACACAACAGAAATAAACCATCAACTCAGCATCAGAGCCCGAGTGAATTCCAGGTGTTTTCAAGAAAAACAGACACGAGCCAAGCCTACCATAACGCTTTAGAGACAGCACAGACCAGTGCGACACAGCCGATATACACCAGGTGCCATGCATAACACCACCAGCGCCAAAAAGGGAGGTGATATTGCTCCCGAAAGAATATAGACCAGTCAGCCTAACGGAATGTCTAATCAAAATATTTGTAACACTGGTAAAAACATGTAACTGAACATCTTACTCTCAGCATCTTCGTACATGAAGGCCAGCACGGATTTTTACCACGAAAAATTACGCAAATGCAACAAGTTTATTGTACTGAGCGGAAATAGAATGGATTTTGTTTTTCCAGAAATTGTAAAAGCATTTGATATAGTAAACTCTTGAGTGTTATTTTAGAAAATTGCGAGACAATATGTTAGAGAAAGAAAACAAAACAGTAGGAACCGGATCAGAAGCTTTCTAACCAATGGCAACCTCAAAGCAATGGCACCATGTTTGACGAAGAGTTGCTTTGGATGTCTTCCGAGGAACGGTACTGGTTTCAATACTCCTTAGTGTTGACAACAGAAATGCTCCTTATTGTACTAATAGCAGATACAGATAAGGGTGTGAGGAAGCGTATGGTCAGGTGTTTTGCAGATGACACGAGATTAAGGAAAACAATGGAAGATAAAGTAGACCAAGAAAAACTGCAAGGAGATGCAGGTACTACATGCAAATTGGCAAAAGAGATATTATTGAAATAACTGAAATACACTGTAATAGAAGGAAGAAAAATATAAGCAAATAAGCCAAGGAACAGTTAACATTGTATCAGGACTTGCATACAAAGGCCTTACGAGAACCGAAACAGAGAGTGTACAAAACGTAAAGATTTGAGAATCATTGTAAATAAAAACTTTGAATTTAAGGAACATATTCATAAGGAAACACATCTAAGTCAAATAATGAGTGGTATGATATCAAGAACTTTCGCAACAAGAGACAGAAAACTAATGATGATGTTTAAGTATATATGATAGTTGAAACTGAATACTATCGTGTTGTATGGTTTTCAGTCGCGTAGCTTATAAACAAATTGAAAAAATTACAATCAAAATTGAAAGAAGGAGGGATATGTAATATATAGTTATATGCTTGACAACAAATATCGATGGTATGAAGTGCAACATTTTATGTCTGAAATCACATCACTAGGTGTATTTCCTGGTAACACAGTAAGAAGATACCAGACGAAAACATACAAATGCCATAAAATGAAGCTGGAAATGTTTTCACTGCATTACCAGGAGAACTAAAAGACATACATGAATTGAACACAAAAGCATTCAAAGGAATATCGGACCTATGGTTGAAGAAGACACCGGACGAGCCTCGAAGAGATAACTACAGTAAAGGAGTAGTTGCCAAAATAATGGTGATAACATTATACAAAAAGGAAGGCATGTAGTAAGTAGAGGAGCTACTTTCGAGAGAGACTGTTGTCCGACAAGCAAGAAAAGTTGTAAGCGCTGTACACAAAAGGTGCTTCCTTGGCAAAATCTCTGCGTAGGTAGATAAGTACTTCCCCTTTTCTTCTTCTACTTCTTCTTCTCCCTCTTCTCCTTCACTCCTTTTTTTCCCCTGATTCTCCTCCATCTCATTCTTGTTATTTTCCATCTTTTTATTTTCCTTCTTCCTATTCTTCTTTTCCTTATCATTCTCGTTCTACATCTCCTTCTTTCCATCTTATTCTCCTTCTTCCCATTCAAAAAAATTTGTCTTACAAAAAACTGCAGAGAACAGCCAACGCCAAAGCAGGAGAAATAACAAACTTGCATTCAGTGACTACAGAAACATCTAAAGAAAATTATACTTTGGCTGACGATGATGACCGTCGGAGGAGAGAGAGAGAGAGACAGACAGACAGACAGACTGAGCGACAGACAGACAGACAGACAGACAGACAGACAGATGGTTAATACCAGACTAGTGGTGGAGAACATAGACATCATGCAGGAAGCAAGACATGCGGTGAGTGCCTTGCGCCAGCACTACCATTCTGGTAAAAAAGTTTTGTCGTTGGTAGTCGTAGGTAGTAGGTAGGTACTTCTACGTTTCTCTCTTTGTCAGTCTCGCACTCCTTCTCCTTTTCAATGTCACATTTCCTCTCCCTTCCTCTTCCCTCTTCCCGCTTTTCCTCTCCCTTCCTCTTCCCTCTTCCCGCTTTTCCTCTTGGCCTCTTCCGGCAGTAGATGCAAGTCAGCCGCTGACCAAGGAGGTAAATTATCAGCACAACCCGCCTGTGTATCAGGAGGGTTAGTGATGGCTTCTGAGTAAGTCATCACTTCAGTGGTTGTCAAGTTTCACTCCTTTGGCCTAAGTAGCTGTGGTGAGCACTACTTTCTGGCCCTGCATTTTACTTAAATTATGTAAATACTCGTATTTCCTATTTTCTTCTTCTCTTTCTCATTCTTCTTCTTCTTCTTCTTCTTCTTCTTCTTCTTCTTCTTCTTCTTCTACTTCTTCTTCTTCTACTTCTTCTTCTTGTATGTATGTGATAGGAATTTCACAAACCCACGTTTGGGTGACGAGGGTAGAAACGAATGACATCAGCCTTGACCGAGGCGGGAGACTGATAGCCGCAGCAGTGCTGCTTTACTGTGCCTTCGTCACCGACCATCCTGACACATAGATAGTGGTATCTTCCTGGTTTGTGGGTCTCACCTACTGCCTTGCAGAGAGAGAAAGAGATGGAGAGAGGAAGAGAGAGAGAGAGAGAGAGAGAGAGAGAGAGAGAGAGAGAGAGAGAGAGAGAGAGAGAGAGAGAGA
>JAYMFT010077991.1:0-14384 GCA_038088735.1 Panulirus argus
TATATAATGGCAATTACACGTAAACTTTGAGCTCTAGCCTCGCAACTTACTGCATCCACGTTACTCCTGATGTTGAACGAGTACTTGTTTTTTTAAAGCAGGCTGCACGAATAAATAAATGTCGATAAGTTACGGCAGCAAGGCCTAGACGAGATCAGTGGCTGAGAAGGTAGCATGATATACTACTACGTTATAAGGATTAGCTATAAGAATTATTCAATACTGGAGAGTTACAGGTGATGATCAAGTCTACATTTGAACGTACAAATTGTGTTGCTCTGAACAACATATTCTAGTAGCTTATTCCAAGCGTCGATAGTGTCAGTGCTAAAGAATCATACAAGAATATCCTTACTCAGGTGGGGAGCGGGGGCACAGAACCCCACTGCATATTCGAGTTAGGTGGTAACTAGACTTAATTACAGTGGCAATACAACATCCATCATTTGTCTGTAATGTTTCTCTTAATAAATCCTAACATTTTTCTTTGCCTTCCTCGTACGAAGTTACTTAGTGAAAAGAGCAGTCAAGGGCTCAACCTGCTTATTTTTCGCTTCTTTTTTGTCCTTGGAAGAAATCTGTCTAGTCTTGCCGTTTAATTTACTGTTATTCCAATTACTGCTTATATTATTTTCAACTTTTATATCAGTATGTTGCAAACGTTATCCTCTCTTAACAACTGAACTGGATTTGGGAATAGATTGTATCTTCAGTCGCAAATACAGGTGCAAACAAATAATTTACCATCTGTGCTATGGCTCCGTTGTGTTGAGCCATGACACCATTTGTCGTGAGTGGACCAACTAACTGGGGAATGACTCCTGCTTTTAACATGAATCAGTTAGGAGGTTTTCTTTTGCAAGTCTGATCTAAGAATTAAAGCAAGATGCATGACAAGTCTTGAGTTGGCATTAAGTCACCTGAATAGTTCAGGAGACTTTTAGAAAGCTTCCAGCAGATAAAACTGGCTGAGGTTGATGGATGTTCTGACAAAGAGCACCGATTGCAGAGAAAGAAGATTGATGGATGGGCTATGCGTGTACCACTTTGTAGCGATCAAGTTTGGTATAAGGTGCAATTTGACGAAAAGACGAACAGGCTACTCATCACGGGCGTTTACTAACCACTTTTTTTTTTTTCAGTCTAAACGGATATCAGAATTACTAAAGCTGGCCTGCAGAGATTGGATGACAGTCTGAACATTACTAACAAGAGTTGATTCGTGTACGAAGAGAAACGTGAGGAGGATAAAGAGGTAGCGGATCTCAGCTGGAGAAGAGGTGATTAATAATACGACTGACAGCGAGACAGGAGAACAAGTAATCACATGCAAGCACTAGGGACCTGATCATAGAGGATGGAAGATATGAAGCAGAGGCCAGATCAAGGAAAGAAAAAAGCGATGGAAGCGTTCAGGAAAAGGGAAGGAATTAGTGATCAACACGAACAATAACATGAAAGAGAAGGCGGAAGATAGTGGTAAGGTGTGTCAGTGTCGTTCTATATGAAACCCAGACGGTAACGAAAAGCCATTAACAAAAAATCTTGAGGCTGAATTTTAAAATGTTTTCCCATAAATGTTGACACAGGCCAGAAGAATACTCTTGCCTTGATTAATCTCCTTTCATTATAAGGACCCATTGATTCTTCGTCGAAAACTGCATTCACTGTGGGGTCGACCATTGTTTCTTCCCTGTATTCAGCATTTCCTCTCTCATCACCGTCACGGGACCATGCCATCCACCCCTTTCCTGAAGGCTATGCGGTCATGAATGTTGTGGCACCAAACACTCATATACCACCAATATAAACCTATGGGGATGATGTTACAGTATCAGTTTACGTTTGATTATTATTTTCTGACAAGTATTTCTAAATTCAACGTATTTGCTTTACTAGAAAAAAATGAAAATGGAAAGAAAGAAATCTGTAAGAGATGATAAAAAAAAGTTCTATCCGAGAGCCGTCTGCCGAGGAACTCTCAAACGTTTCAGTAATATTGGACGTCTCGACAACAAGTTGTCTCGCAAAATCTGGCTTTGATGTCTGTAGTTCTGTTGATCCCGATGAAGCTGACAATAAATTTCAAGGTCCATTTTTTTTGGTATATAAGTAATAGACACTCCTCGGGAACGTGTCTAGACATTACCTCAATTTCAGTTTTCACTTTTATAGATTTTACCCAAATTCCTTTAAAAAACGTATTAAAATACATGAAGTTCTAACCTAAACTCAAAATACAAAAAATAAATGCACTCGGGTCTTAGTGTTTCATTTTTTCGTAATATTGTGAGCACTTGAGTCAGGCGTTATATCCTCCCATATCGCTCGGTGCCGCTTATACCGAACGATAATGAAGGGCAGAACGTTTCTGTGGCTCTGATACACTTCCTATCTTCTTCACAGCGAGAGATTATGTCGGGACTTCTTGAAGCTCGTTAAGATAGTGATTCCTGGTGCTAGTAATCAGTTTACTGCTAAATTTTCCTTTGAATAAGAATTGTTAATGATATAATTACGTTGTTACGAGCTTAGTGGTTCGTTCATGATATGCGCTTCTTTTTCGCTTCTGTGAAGACAAACATACGAAATGTTCACCATGTCTGTTCATAATCTTCGTGAGTATTCAGAACGAACGGAGGACTAAACTGCACGGCAATGACGGACCTGCGAAGGATATTCCTCTACTAGAGCGACTTGTGTTTAAACAGCGAAACAGTCATGGCGAAGGAATGATACCGGGTTCTCCATTTGTAATGACTCTTGTTAAATGTCTCTCTCTCTCTTCAAAATGAAGTTAATATCACGCAATGTGAGTGGCCAGAGATCTCCAGACCCTTAACCCGTAAATGGGACCTGGTTCAAATGTCCCTTTTGTAAATAGAAAGTCGCATTTTTATGCTTCTATTGATATGCGCGTAATTCCCATGGACAAAAGGAATCCTCAGACGAATTCTGCGACCCTACAGCTCTTGAGTCGTCTGTTGTTACGGATATTCGCACGCCTCAACCTGTGTGTGTGTGTGTGTGTGTGTGTGTGTGTGTGTGTGTGTGGCTGGGAGTCTATGAGGGTGGCGTCTGCCTCAAAATTAGTGAGACAAATACCATAAGCCACGCGTGTCTTCCTATCCTCCAGACCTCTGAGGCGTCTGCTGTAAGCCCGTGTCAACCCTCGTCTCCTCGCGCGAACTCTCTCTCTCTCTCTCTCTCTCTCTCTCTCTCTCTCTCTGTCAACATCTTTTACCGTGATGGCCAGACTCCTCTTGGATATCGGAGACTTATCCCCTCGACTGACTAACTGAAGTCTTTTATGCAAATTTTGAACATGCAGCCCAAAGATAAGATTTTTCTCGTCAGCAGCGAGTCTTGCAGCGTGTATCAAGAGACTCCTTCCGTGGTATTAGCTCGGTCGAGATACCGCAGGTGGAATAAGAAAAGAAATCTTTAGAATTCAAAGCTTGATGAATGCATCGAATTCCATGCATAGGTTTATTTGTTGGGAGGCTGTGCTTGTATTTGAGGAGGCAGCAATGTCTAGTGTCTAGCATAGCTGCCTTCAAACTGATCTTCTTGTATTATAACATTCTAGAATTTGATTAAAACTCGTGTCATTAACAACCTGAAGGATATCATGTCATAAACTTCTAAACAAAGAGAGATTACACAAATTCTTACACACAAATGCACAAAAGAATATACTTACAGATATACTTAAACAAACATATACACAGACTAATGAACTGTCACACAGAAATGAACACACAAAACAATACAGACTTACACACACACACACACACACACACACACACACACACACACACACACACACACACATACACACACACACCAACAAATAAACAAACATCTATACACAAACAAACAAACAAACAAACAAACAAACAAACAAACAAACACACACACACACAAACAAACAAACAAACAAACAAACAAACAAATACACACACACACACACACACACACACACACACACAAAATAGATAGACCGTCTTAGTGGAAGAGAACAAAGGAAACATGTCAGGAAAGCCTTATCGAAAGGAGTTGAAATCACCATTGGCGTGCCGTAGGATCTGGTCCTGGGACCATTCCTCATCTTGATCTATATCAATGACTTGCCAGAAGGACAGGAATCCTACTCGAACATGTTTGCGGACGAGGCCAGGGTGGTGATAAAGTCAAAAGCCAGGAGGATTACTTCAACTTACAGGGAATCCTGGACAAGCTCCCTTAGTTGGCGTGAGACATGGGTGATGAGATTCAACCCGAGTATGTGCAGAGTGATGGGGCTGGGACACAGTGTGGGAGAGCCTCAGTGTAGTTTCAATATGGTAGGGAACTCTAAGCTGCAAGAATCTGTGTGTGTTGGAAACTCGGCAGTTGACATTGTCCCCAATCTGTTGGCAGAGTCTCAGATTAAGACATTGGTAATGGAGACGAGCTCTCAGCTAGCAAATGTTAGAATAGCTGTCAAGTGTATGATTAGGGGAAATATTCAACAAGTTCTTCTCATCTTACTTTAGGGTGAAGCTGAAGTATGATTTTTGGGTTTGATCACCGTACTAGAGAGGCAGAAACAGCTATTACAGAAGGTACAGAGGAAGGCAACAAAGACTGTAACAAAATTATGACAGCTGTGTTACAGGAAAAGACTAGAAGCCTTAATTTTGCCCACCATGGAGAAGAGAAGAACAAGGGGTAACCTGATCACTTCCTTTACGTTTCAAAATCAGATTGATGACGTAGACAGTGAACACTTCAAGAGATGTAGGGATAGAACAACCAGAGGCTATATGTACTTGTCCTATCCCATTAACTCTGCGTATGAAGTTGCTGATAAAAAACAGACATCCACATATAGATTTTAGACCTCTGGATGTCCAGATATGAGAACATATCGAGATAATTCCACGTAGCTTCACTTTGCCTGAAAAACTTAAGAATATTTCCCCTGAACCACACCTGAGTCTGTCGGAGTCTCATCACCCGATTGTCTCTGCGTACTTGACCCACAAATGCATAGATTAATCCGCTGTAGAAATTTCACCATAATATACCTCACCGCTGTTTCGGATTCAGTTTCTCCCTCTTTTAACTGTCGTAATTTCCCGCCTGCGTTTCATTTTTCTTTTTCGGCTCCTCCAATCAGTCCAACATCTCCACGTTGTCTGTCATATCTCTCTGATGCTTCTCATCCCTTCCTCCTGCACGTCCGTCCCTCATGTTCTCTGTTCAGGATACCATCTCTTCTCTTGTGTTGTCTCACGTTCTGTTGCCTTATGTTTAATAGATCTTACAAGAACGTCAGATCATCATTTTCCACTAAATTGCCCCCCAGAGGTAGCCTAGAACCAATGTACTGGGATCTTAAAAAGCAATAAGAAAGTGTTCACAGCCCTTGTGCTGTGACGTAACATATCAGGGACATATTGTTATAACGTGTGTCCTGCTTCTTGTTTCCACATACACGAACTTTGTGTCTGCTCCGTGTGATTCGTCTCCCAGTAAGTATTTTAAAGGATATAGCAATTTAAATTCGAGAAATACTCTTCATCCGAAAATTACATTATGCTGAAATGATTACTCCATCACTCCCTATGATTCGGATTTAATTGGATGTATTACTGGTGTATCAAATGAGGCGTTTGTCTTTGACACTCTGAAACGCTAGGACAGCGGCTCCAGGACGTCATAAGGCAAATTATCCAGTTAGAATATGTTAGTTTCTTACAAAAGTTATTTTTCATTGAAAAACCCCGTTACATCTTAATCTAAAGCCTTCCTCCCTCCGTCCTGTCTCTGAACTTTAGTCCTGTGTCCATCATCCTCAGAACACAGTCTCATTATCCGGCCCGCATCTCTCATCTCTGTCCTCCTGTTTCTTATCTCGAGTCTCACGCGCCTCTCATCACCAGTCCAATGACTGTCATCCCTAATCTCACCCCGACGTCTCGTGGGTCCACCTTCCTCCTTACCCCGTAATCGCTTCATCTCACGGCTCTCCTCTCTAATCTACGTCGTTCATATTTTCCTAACCCACGTCCATCATCCGGGGTACCGAACGGCCTCCCTTTACGTGATTTTCATTCCTCCCTTCTCCATGTGTCTCTCATCCTTCCCCGTACGACGTCTGTCGTGCTCCTTCTCCTACGTCACGTGTTTCATTTTCTTTATTTTCGTTACTTCTCTAGAAAAGCTTACCCTCGCTTGCAGTTTATATGAAACCGCTGCCCCAGAGCGTTCTTTCATCTTTGTATGGAGTACTTTTCGAGCTTTGAGAAAAAAGGAAAGAAAAACTCGAAAGTACAGTCAGAAGTTTGCCATATCAACTCACAATCTCTCACTTCTTAATTGGCATGCCCATTTCTTCAGTGCAATCTCTCTCTCTCTCTCTCTCTCTCTCTCTCTTTTTCAGACATTAATTTGGCTCCAGCCCGCAAGAGTTGGCTTCTAACTTCCCTACAGCTACTGTGCGAGCGTTGGCATTTTGAGGAAGGATCGATTCTGTGTCAGTGACCTCCCCTCTGCGGCCACACGGCGTGTGGTTCTCCTTACTCTGTCTTTAAGAACCAGGTCAGATCGTGAGAAGGACTCCTTCATCAGGCCTGACGCTGATATTAGAGCCCGGGATTGGTGACTTGGTGATGAATCTGACTAAAGATTAATCAATAAAGAACTAAAACTACCCTAAGAGATGAATGAATATTTATATAGTAGGATAACAATTTAATCCTAGAATTTTATTTTCAAGGTGTTCTTAAATGTGATTACAAAACAATCATTTTTTTTTTTAAGAGCAGAAAACACTGTCTTACCCCACACTTCATCTTGGACTGTATTGCTTCATACATGTGTCAAAGGCACTAATGCCCATCTCTCTTTATGCATTTACCTGTTATCATCGTCTAGCTGTGTATGGTATATAAACATGTCCTCCACATGCCCGTGTAATCCTTTTCTTCTTTATCAGCTGATTGTATCCACATACGTAGCGCTATGTGCGCCTGTATTCACTTAGAAGCTGTGTCAAACAAGCGTTACACATTATTTACATCAGTAAAACCAACTACGCACCTCTCGTCGCAGATGCTGCCTTAGTGATCGTTACAAAGACACTACGTCCGTGCCGCCACACAGACACTGCCCACGTTCCTCCAACACAGTTAATCCTCGCGTTCCTCCCACACAAAAATATACAACTTCCTCTCATAGCAATATTTTTTTCAGTCCCCGATACGCAAGGACTGTCTGAATGATATTGTTCGCGTTCGTTTAACTCATATCGTATACCTCCAACTAAAACAGACAGGCATGATATTTGTTGCCCTTACCAAAGATATTTGTCACCTCACTCTTACTGTGATAACTTCTCTCACATCTTACCGTAAATGTTGTCCATTCACCTTTCACTAAAAATGCTGCTTTCCTTTGCAGATGATAAAAAGATCGGCAGTGCCATATTAACTGAAGAAGATACACTTAGATTACAAGAGGACCTGCATAAAATCGCTGAATAGTCTAGAAAACGGCAAATGCCCTTTAACGTCAATGAATGTCAACTATTACTATACCTAAGTCTAGTTAGACCACACCTCGAATAAGTAGTGCAGTTTTGAGCCTCCCACTTAAGCAAGGATATTTTTGAATTGGAAGCAATGCAGCGAAGAACAACTAAACTGATTCCTTCCTTGCCTAACAAACCTTATGAGGAGAGATTACAAGAACTAAACTTACTGTCCCTCAGCAAGAGGCATCTCCGAGGCAAACTGATAGAATGCTTTAGACTAAAATACGTAAGAGATTTAACAAAGTCCATTTGAAAATTTTCATACTGTAGTGACAGTTCTGCTAGCGAGAGAATACTGGACTAAAACGTAGAGATCATCGAAATAAATTGGACTGTACGAAATATTTCTTTACCAACAACATTACTGATGTGTGGAATAAGCTCCCAGAATGTGTTGTTCAGAGCAACACCCTTAATATCTTCAAAATTTAGCTTGATCATCACTTGTCACTCTCCGGTATTGAATAATTCATTTACTCAGTCTTCATAACGTAGTGGCATATCATGCAAGCTTCGCAACCACCGATCTCTCCCTGGCCATGGTGAGGTAACGTACAGTGATAAGCCCATTTCACCTGCTTTGAGAGAGTTCGAATTTCTGTATCATTTTTCAATATCAGGAAAAATATATATAGAAAGGGTGGGAAGTCGAGAGGCTGGAGTTCAAGTTTATCCTTACTATTGTCTTTATAACAAAAAGTGAATGGATGCATGTCGTTGGTGATGGGATGCATGACATATTCATGTTCATTCTACCTTATGACCTCAGGCATATCAATCCTGCAAGGTATTCTTTTTCTACTTGTTTTCCGTCCGGCGTGTTGCAGGAGTGAGTGGAGGGTGGGGAGAGAGCCTTTGCTTTGTTATCCTTTTCTTCTGCTGCTTTTAAGGGGGACTGCATAATCTTTTTTTTTATTTTTCTTAAGTAGTTTTAAAGCCAGACCGCATCACCTGGACCATGGGCTTGTGTGGTCTGTGTATCTGTGTAACTCTTTGTAACTACATTCTAATCAGAGTTACTGTGTACGCTCTTGTCACCATAGATATAGTCTAAGAGCATCTCATCACAGATGTCATTTCCAACTCAAATACATCGCTGTCAATATATATTGCTTCAAATTCCTTTACGCGTCGGTTCGTGTATCACAGATGCCTTTCCTCGGAGAGATGAGTTTGTCCAGCGCTGAGCAGTTGTTATTGGGTTCCTGCTGTCCCGGTAACCTCCCCTGCCCCATTCCTTCGCGCTTCAATATTGTTCTGCTTAAATGGACAATGATGGCGGAGGTTTCTCTCGTTTCGAGGAGCTCCGTCAAGTTGGATATGAATTTCAGTTTCGGATTTTAGAGTTTCAGCTGGTGTGTGTGTGTGTGTGAGTTCGCATATAGACAATAATTGCACGATGCTCGTTTTATGAGAGAAAACTATCATCCGTTTAAAGAAAGTAGCTTAATGTGCAATAGAATTGATGTGACTAGTTTGTAAAGCAGATCTTTCTTTTCACATGTCTCTCGCAAGATTCCCATGAAATATTTCGGATTCTGCGAAATTAAGCTTACGAAGAAATGTATACATTCCTAGTGTCATGAAAAGTAGCAGAAGAGGGCAAAGCAGTGGAATACCAATCACAAATACCTGAATAGCGGCTAAAGTAGTTTCTACTATGCCACTGATGAGCCTAGTCAGAAATACAAATCCTAACTCGGCTGCCTTAGTTCCATTAACTTCATCATAAACTGTACTTAATAATCAAAGAACAATTCAGGCTCATTTGAAACTTCACTTGAAATACTTACGATCTACCCACAAGAAGAAAAAGTAAAAATTCCAAGAACACCGTGTCAGTACCTATCATATAGAGGATCCATTAGGATGAGATAGATGGACAGGATTAAGCAGCAGACGGAATGGAGGCAGTTAATAGCAAGGGTGACGGAAGCAAGAGAGATGGGATAGGAGGCCCAGAATTATGAGATATATATCAAATAAAATAATTACTTTATTCATGAAGCTCATTGATACCATTCGTAATTACTAAGGATTTAACAAAGAATTATTATCTACAACTGTTGCTCATTGATACCTTCTTAATCACTAATAATTTAACAAAAAATCATTATCTACAGCAGTAGCTCGTTGATGACAAACCTGTTTACTAATACTATATAAAAAAAATCAACATCTACAATTGTACTACTAATAGATTATTGAAGGCATTTTACTGAAATAAGACAAATATAGAAGTCTTTTCTATAATCCATATGAAAAGACAATTGTATCTGCACAGGTAATTATGCATTTTGGACACAAAAAGACACAGGGGCTCAGTAACAAACATGATAATGAACTAAGGGATCAAAAC
This sequence comes from Panulirus argus, assembly GCA_038088735.1. Classification (NCBI taxonomy): domain Eukaryota; kingdom Metazoa; phylum Arthropoda; class Malacostraca; order Decapoda; family Palinuridae; genus Panulirus; species Panulirus argus. The sequence goes on from JAYMFT010077991.1 coordinate 9,942, forward strand.
TGTAACAAAAATAAAATATCAGTATAAACAAAATAAGAACTAGAATTCACCATTATGACATCGTGGTTATGGAAAATGTCTTGTCCTGTAGGTCACGGAGGTTGGACAAGAAAAAGGTAGTAATATCTGATTTTACAACAGAATCATTACTGTAAATGACAGATAAAAGCGGTGTTACGGGACTCTGCCTGCTCTAGGTTACACCGGGAGTAAAAAGTTACCACTGGCAAGGCTGTAGCTCTAGGAATAAGGTTTTGTCAAAGAACTTCCCACTTCATTGGAGTTCACATTTCCCTGCTGCTGAAATTGGAGCAGCCTTGGGCTGCAGAAGCCTCTGGAAAGAAACCCTGGGTAACACTAGGACTCTTTCTTCTTAAATATTTGTCCTGGGATAATTATTGCTAAGGTAACACATAAAGTCAGTTCGTTACTTCACCTAATGAACAGCAGTTATGATCATTTAGCAATCAGTAGGTCACTTCGTTATCCTTAAGTCCTTTTGAAGAAAGAAACTCGACAATGTCTTGTTTTAATGGAAGGTCGTGACGCAACAGGGTGGTCTTCGGTATGAACAAACCTCGTGGCGCTGTGTCGTTCACTTGGCGCATCTTTGGAGGTATTAACTCGATTCGGAAGTCGTTCGGTCCATCACCTGATCGACCAACATAAAGTTGTCACTCAAAGTCCATGTCTGTCGAATCACACAGTCATCATTGTTCTTGTACTGCGCACTTACTGGATTTTGATGCAGCGTCCTCCTGCAAGCTACTACCAGGAGACTCTCTAAGGTCTCCTCACCAGCCTCGCTCTGGGACGAAATCATGGCAATGCAGCTGTGTTCACGAGGCAGGAGGTAGGCCCGCGCATACCAATGTAGGCAGTGCTCTCTGACCACCTGGGTCCCGGCCATGCCAAACTGACTCAGACCTCTGGCTAGTGCAGGGTGAAGAACCTGGGGTACCACCGTCGTCACAACCACGAGAGCTCTGGCTACGTCTCTGTAGTGAGGTGTGGGGACAATATTGCTCCAGCCAGATCACTATAGCATCTGCAACGAGAGATGAACAGGTGGGTTAACTGTGAGCCGGCTGCCTTGCCCGGGACTCAAGCCCAGGCCCGTTACATTGGCGGGTTGCACTACGAGGGCTCGTGAGTTACTGTAGTTACAAAACGAACCCAACATCGCCTTGTAATGCATTGCAACACCCAGTATGAATGACTCTGCGTGCTTGACTGGATAATGGTTTATTTGTATATGTTTGTAAATGTGCGTCAATGCATGCGTGTATTTGAGAGCGCCAGCGAGTACGCGTATATGTGTGCGCATGTTGCGCTCACAAATTTAAATACAGTGTGTACGGCTGATGGAAGTTTGATCCAGTTTTTCGATTGTTACAAACTGGAGAAAAGTGCGTCTCATTAATAAGAACAACAGTACCCGCAATACAGGTGTTTCTTTTCCTCCAGCCATATACGCAAATAGTTTTCCTCGGGTCGATCTGTACAGCCTTTAAAATCACGAATACATTTCCCTTTCTCACTCGCGGCTCAACACTCGCACTTGACCCAGCGGCTCTTGTGGAACATAAAGGATACTTTACTACACAATATTCTCGCCATACTCCAGTGTGTCCAGCATTCGCATGATTCACTGGAAAACCCCCGTATACAAGGCACTAGACTTTTCCGGCGGTGGTGTTTACAGCTCCCATGTAAGAGTGAGCTTACATTTTTACTCTCGTCGCATCTTTTCTTTTTGTGAACTTTTACTTCACTGTGTTTTATCATAATGTATTCATGCATGGCAAGTGACGCAAACTTTCTTAAAAATATTTTCGTTATCACCGTGTTTTGTTAGCACTGAGAGGACTAACTATCTCAGACAGCCAAGAAATCGACCAGAATCAGAAAACGTGGCACCCCTACTTAAAGACAACACTATCCATTTTTATCATCATATCATCCTTTACTTTATCCTAAGTTTATATAGCCTTGCGACGCTCCAAATGTTTATGTGATATCAGTTCAAATCTGGGCTGTGTCTTGTTTACGTATATGCCACGCTTTCTGTGACAAATTCGGGATTTTTAGGGGATTTATTGGTAACTCGATGATACCTTCATTCGTGGCAAATGCTCTATACTTCATGAAGCTTCTGAGGTGTGGAAGGACCTCTCTAACCCCGAGCTCTCCTGCCGGTAGACAGCGCACTGGTCTCTCTCGGTGTGGTACAACGAGGCATAGTCGGAGCGTCAACTTTAAAACCTCGTTTTCTTGAAAGCAAGTTTTTGTATCTTTACATCCCCAAGATTTCGTTGTTTGTTGTTCGGTATTTCTCAGTTCTTTATTCTAATTGTCTTTTCAAGTTCTGCATTCTTATGGAACGTTTATTCTTAGTTGCCTGTATATTTACTTAGAGGATTCTTTTGTGTGTGTGTGTGTGTGTGTGTGTGTATATATATATATATATATATATATATATATATATATATATATATATATATATATATATATATATATTATTGTTTGTTTGCCCGATTTCTCACCTAAGAAGCATATTATCAGATAACTGTTCCAAATCAAAACTGAAGTAAAATAGACAAAAGAACCATACCTACTGCAGAACTGTGTCAAGATTGAACATAACCATCTTAATCTCTGTACTTTTATGGTGACACAAATATGAGGTGACGAAGGTCCCTTCGATTAAGTAGGATACTGGAGAAAATAGTGAACCTGTGCATTATCTAAATTGCCAATTCTCCCTCCTCATACACGCTAACTGTAGATCACTAATCACAGATGAGGAACCTGAACTTTTTTTCTTTATAAATTTCTAATGTATCTAAAAGACATTAAGATTATTCTCCAGCATCCACAGCATGTTATCAGGTCAGAGTTCCTCTCGGCCGCCGACACGCTGATCAACAAGTTAATGAACTGAGGGTGAATACCACGCTGCTCTCTATCTCATTCTTACTCCACGTTTCTTTCATCCCTTACTGAAGCCTTTCAACTGTTTGTCTCCTGTGTCTGCAATTCCCTCGTTATCTCTCTTTCCCTCCTTAAAGTCTCTTATTTCATATTCATTGCCTTTTTTTCCCATTTCTACATTTCTCATGCTAAGCATCTTTAGTTTTTAATATCTCAATTGTCCCTCATTCCTCATCCCAAATATTTCTCAAAACCCACAAGACTTCCTCTCTCTGATGGGACTCTTACTAAATTCCTCCTTGTCTCTAAGTTTCCTAGCCTCCCTCCCTATGTACATCTTAGTTACATAACCCTAATTCAAATGTAACCATTACTGGTTGTAGCCTTATGCCCTTTTTAAAGACAGAAATGCGCTTGTCATGTCTATAGCCTCTGGGAGTCTTTTGACCCGCATTCATCTTATCTTCACCCTTTTCTTTTGTCTGGAACAAGGTGTTCTCACTATCCAAAAATTATCAATGACTTCAGTATCTCAAAATCCTGCATCACAAATCTATCTAGTTTCAAAGCCACCCGCGTTTCTGTCTAATCCATCAGTATTGACTGGTCAGTCTCCATGTTTCTGGTTATTTCTGAAATCTTCAGTTTTGCCAACAGGTATCTATCCTGCATACTGTCTATCTATCAAAACTTTGTACCCAGTGGACCACATGTATCCCTGATTGTTTTGCCTCTTAACACAATGTACCGTTTTCTCTAAAAGCTTACTTGTTTCCCTGCGAGGAGCGTAGTAGTTTCAGGTGGGCCGTATGTCTAGTTGGCTAGAATTTATGACAGGGTCGAGATGGCGGCTCAATAGTACGTCTTGAGTCATTATTTTGTATATATTCCCATTCAATGCCCTACTTATGGGAGAGGGGGAGATCTCTCAGGACGGACTGTAGGTTTCTATTTCTACTTTGAGGCTGGTGTTTGGTTATGGTATGGTCCGGTTGTGAAGGGTCGAGGGTTGTTGTGAAGAACTGAGTGCTGAACACATCGAAGTGAGGGTTTTAAGTGTTTGTAGTTGTTAGACAACCAGTTATTATTCTAAGAGCCTTGTTTTGTATGGCTTGCCATTTTGTTACTATTGTTTTTGACGGAGTGGCTAGCCAAGAGGGTGAGACACAGTTTAGGGTGGAGCGGATGGACTGTTTGTGTGGTATGCCAAATGATTCCTTACTCTAAGTGTTCTGAGTGCGTTTAGTTTGTTTATGATGTTATTTGTGGTGCGGGGAGTAAATGCCATATTCGTGTCGTACATGATACTTAGTGTGGTTGAAGTTCTGTTGAGTGGAAGTGGTTGACGACTTCAGGGATATGGGAGGGTGCAGGTTGGTTTCGAGTCTGTCTGTCTAGGGTTAAGAGTTGATAGTGATTTCTGTGGAGATGAAGATTGAGTGTGAGCGAATGTGGCCATTTCATCTGTCTCCTGGCGCTACCTCGCCGGCGCGGGGGTTGGCAATGCTA
>JAYMFT010078002.1:0-14384 GCA_038088735.1 Panulirus argus
AAGAAAAACCCATCCCCCCGCATACACACATATATACATACATGCACACATATGCACCGTACATATATATATATACAGATCAACATATACATATATACATACATACACATACACACATGTACATATTTACACTTGCTCACCCCCATCCACTCCTGATGCCACCCCGCCCCATGGGAAATAGCATTGCCACTCCCCGCGCCAGCGAGTTAGCTCCAGGAGACAGATGAAACGTCCACATTCGCTCACACTCAGTCTCTAGCTGTCATCTGTAATGCACTGGATACTATTTATAAAAAAAAAAAAAAAGATAATTTCAGTTCCAACACGTGTCCATTTACTGCTGTTCCTGAGTTGCTTGCTGGTATAGATAGAGGAGGAGGAGGTGTGTGGAGGAGTTATTGGGGAAGGGGGTCATCATCTGGGTCTGATAACGCGGTTGTGGAAGTTGGTAGTGATGTTCAAGTGCGTTCAACTATTACATCACTAGATGTTGGCAGCTGGTCCTCCTTATGAATGTCCTTTTTCTTCAAAAAGAAATTTGTTTGTTTAACTTTCTTTGTTTTCTCATGGTGTATTTCTGTTCAGCACCTGATGTCAACTAGGACATTTTGGGCCACCTTTGAACGGCATTCTGTGTTTGGGATATTCTTGTTAAATATAGCGAGAGCAAGGTGTATGTGACAAAATGCTTTGGCTAATGTCTTGCGAGTGAGAAAATGCACTTGCTCTTGGTGTTCAATCCATGTGCTCAAGATTGGTTCCATTCTCTCCATAATCGAACTTCGGGAATATGAGGTCATAGATGCAGTGATTAATGTTCTACTCTTAACACTGTCCTTGATTTTCTCTGCACAGTTACACATAGTCTGTAAAGTAGATTCACGAAATCCAAGGGCACTCTTAATATCAGCTGTTCGTTCACCTGTCTCACAATGTTTGAGCAAATCCATTTCAACCTCCTTGGTGATGGTCTTATGCTTCTTAGCACCACTGGTCCAGGAGAACTTAAAAGACACTTTGGTGGAGTGATGCAAGAGGCAAAACACGTGCAATATACAATATACTGCAGTTCTCCAAAACTATAGAGACTGTATCCACACCATGTGTACATAGTGCTTTTTGCACAGCACTGGCAATGGCACAGTACTGTGCTACCAGCCTAATGATGATTGCATTATTCCAACCTTAACCTCGCATTAATTGAAAAAAGATGTGAATGGACTGTATGCATTATTCTAAAAATGGCATAGATCATATAAATGAAGACTGTATGAGGTAATAATGAAATGGAGCTTTTGTGGAGAAATTTAAATGACTGTATAAACGGTTTTGAGAATGAGAGAAATGTGGTAGTATTAGGTGATATGAATGTGAAAGTGGGATGTGATGAAATTGGTGAGATACTGTGGTTGGTATATGGGGAGTGCCTGGGATAAAGAAAATGGAAGATATCTTGTGGATATTTGTGCTGAGAGGGGTATATTACTTGCAAACACCTTTTCCCAGCACAAGATGGTCCATAGCTATAATGATAGAGGAATGATGGAAGAGAAGAGCAAAGGCTTTAATTAACTATGTGGCAGTGGATAAAAGATGCTAGAGTTATGAGAGGATTCTCTGGAAACTCTGACTATTTCGTGGTTCTTGTGGGGATGAGGATTAGGGAGAAGTGGAGGTATGGTTCAAGGAAGAATGGAGAGGTAAAATTGTTGGCAAGCCAGAAAGTGAATCAGAAAAAATGCAGGGAGGAGTATGAAAGGAAGATAACTGAAAGCTTTGATGGAAGTGTAGTGAATGTAGGGATACAGTCATGTATGAATGAAGTGTTCAAAATGTTAAGAGGAATACTATTAAAGGTTGATGAATTTGTAGTTGGATACAAGGTCATAAGATATATAGAAATAAAAAGGGCAATGCATGGTGGACAAATAGATTAGAAATGCTGTTGAAGAGAAGAAAAAGGCATGTGGTAGATTGCTGGACAGGAATGTACCTGTGGAAGTTCAGCAAAGGAGGAAGGAAGAATATAGATTATGTAAGAGAAATTTTAAGAAGCTGGTAGAGGAAGGCAAAGAAAGAGTAGATGAAGATTTTGTAATAAAGTTAAGTGTAAAGTTTTGGGATAATAAGAAACTAAACTGGAAGGAGGTGAAAATGGAAAGAGGTGTATGTGAGAGTGGAAATGTTAATGTGAGAAGGAGGGAGGGTGGTGTTGCTGAATCAGAAGGAGGGAGTGAGAGGAAGAGGGAAAGTGCATTTTGAAGAACTGATGGATATGGAAAGAGCAGAGGCAGCAGTTGTTACATTCATGCATAAGGAGGATAGAAGGAAGAGCATGCAAGTGCAAGGACCTATAGCTAAAAGGAAGGTAAAAAAAGCAGTAATGAGGCTGAAGGAAGGAAAGGCACCTGGAATGGATTGGATTATGGCTGAAATGCTGAAGTATGGAGGAGAAAGTGTGATAGAGTGGATGCATCTGATATGTAATTTAGCATGGAAACAGAATGTTATGCCTGAAGATTGGGTGAAAACTATTATTGTTCCTTTATTCAAAGGAAAATAATTGATAGAGTATGGAATTGACTAAATGTAGAATGAATGAATAGCAAGGGGTTTGAGGAAAGGTAGGAGATACGTGGATCAGATTTTTTTGTAGTAAAGATGACCGTGGAAAAGTATTTAGCGAAAGGTAAGAAGTTGCATTCAGCTTTTATGGATCTGGAGAAAGTGTATGACAGAGTCGAGTGGAATGCTTTAGTTGGACAGCTGTTAGATGGTGTGAAAGCTTTTTACAGAGGAGCAAATGCATGTGTAAGAGTGGATGGAGAGTTGAGCTAAAGTTTTGGGGTACATATAGATGTGAGGCAGAGTTATGTAACATCACTGTGGCTTTATATATATATATATATATATATATATATATATATATATATATATATATATATATATATATATATATGGATGAAGTAATAAGAGAGATGAAAGCAAAACTGTGGCAAAGGGGTGCAGAGATGGAATGTGGCAATGAGATATGGTGGATAGTGGTAAGCCTGTTTGTGGATGATAATGTGTTGTTTTCCGAGAGCAAAGAGGAGTTGCAGAAGGTTGTAAGTGTGTTTTATGATGTGTGTAAGCACTGGCAATTGAAGGTAAATGCAAGTAAAAGAGTAATGGTGTTTGAAAGGAAACAGAGTGAAAGTATAGATTTTGTAAAACCATGTAGAGTGAAAGAGGAAAGTGTACTAAATTGTGCTTCGGATATAGGGGATAAAGACTGGAAGAATTGAGAGAATTTAAGTATTTAGGAGCTATCTTGGGTAAGTGTGGTCCCTTAATAGAATAATGAAGGGTAGAGGTGTAGGTATGGAAGTGAAGAGAGAATTAAGGGACAGCATAGTCCTCCCAACCCTGACTTATGCAGCCGAAACATGGACATGGAATGAGTCACAGAGGTCAAGAGTCCAGGCTGTGGAAATGAGCTATTTGAGAAGAGCATGTGGTGTGACTAGATGAAATGAAGAAAGAAATGAAGGGGTGTATGAGAAACGTGGTATGGCAGGGAATGCAAAGGGAGTGAATTGTGGAGTAGTAGAATGGGTGAAACGTAATACTTTGAGGGAGTTTGGGCTTGTGGAAAGAATGCAAGACTGAGAGCTTACAAGGTGAGTGTATGATAGTACATTTAAAGGGGTTTCGTTGTGAGAGGAAGACCACCTGTGACATTGGCAAATAAGCTGGAGGAATACCAGAGGGAGAGAAATGGTGGAAAAATGCATGGAATGGTATATGCAAGGGCAGAATGTAAGGACAGGGATAAGTGGAGACTCTTTTGCCATGGCCATCCCTTGATGGGAGTTCCTGGAGTGTGAGTGTGCAAAGTCATTTGAATAGTACTAACATTACCCAGAAAAGGCAGAGGTAATAATAATATTTATTTATCAGTGATTTCCGTTTCATGAGTTGGATCAATTATATACAGCCTCTGATATTCATATCCATCCATAACCCATTATCAGTGTGTTAAAATGAAGAATGGAGTAATGCACTTACAAAAGTGCTTCTTGCTTTTCCACTTTGTATACTAAGCTGTTTTGTCAAGTGAAACTAAAGTCTCCATTCACACCATTTCTATACAAATAATGCCTTGTTTGCATCTGATCTCGCATCATTTCTGTGGCATCTTTATCTGAAATACTACTAGTCCTAGTCAGTTATCTCTTAGCCTCTATCAATTTCACCCACAGTCTGCATCTTCTCCTTGACTGATGCATATTTTCTTTACTGACTTATCATCTGCTATACATTCTACATAGCCATGTATCTTATATTAACTAAGGTTTCACATTTACTCCATTTCCTTTTATTCAGTGGAACAGTTACTGTGTACGTCCAATGATCAGGCACATGACCACTTATCCATGCTTTCACATTTTTGAGATATGCATGACTGAAGGAACTGCTCATCTACTATCAGCTTTAAGGATTAGTGAGCTATTGGTGACTAGACTTATTACTTGTTTCAAGTCTTATTATAGTGGTGTCCTTAATGCCTTATACTCGGACAGGTGATAGGTATATTACTCAAATGCTTACTTGTTGGACATGAACAGAAAGAAGTATCATGCTTCATATCTGATTTTTTCTCTTTCTATGTGAATATATATTTGAACACATAGCTAATCATGATATGCTGTATTTCAGTATGATAGTTACACATTATGTACATCAAGAGAAAAAAAGATATTAAAACATAAATGTATATCTGCAGCATTATGCTAACCTATTGCCATAGTGGCAAACAACATATATTATCTTGTATTTGATATTGATAGTTCCATTACTTAGATATTCTTGATGCTAAAAAATTTTTAATTTTTAGATATATATCTTTGACCTATGCAGTTGAAGTAATGGGCAAATGCCCCTCTGCAGTATAACATTTCATGTAATCTAAATGCATAAGGTGCAAAACATTCTGAATGGCCATGAATTCTACTGTAGTAAATGCCATATCCAGGATGCTTATATTATCTTAATGTGATATCATTTGCTTAGCCAGTGATATGGTTTTGTAAACTAGTCAGTTTTTAAGGGCATGCATTACTTTTTATGTTGATAATTTATGTAGAAAAGTATAAGGAACTTGCCTTAATCAAGGCATGTTTTGTTTCTGTTTTTGCAAGAGAAATCCTGAGTTTTCTTTGTTAATCATGAGAATGTATTTATTGACAAGGAAATATATGGATATATATCTTGCAAAAATGTCCAGTAACAAAGAAAACTGTTAATCAAATATAGTGTTCAACAGTATTTGCCTTCCAGCTATGTAGCAGTTGTTTAGATATAAGAGTGAAAAAATAAAAGCAAGGTGAATCTGTGTTTTAAGCATGTATGAAGTACTTTCCCCTCAATACCTGGTAGCTATATGGAGTCATGTTCCTGCAATACCTGATAGTTATGTGGAGTTGTCTTAACTGAAGTCCAAAGTATGTGGGACTTCAGATTACTTTCTACATATACTTATATGTGTGTTGTGTTTATACAAATTTATGTACTGTGTATACAAGTTTAGGAAAGGTGATTTAACATAAAAGCAATCTTTGTATGAAAAAGTTGGTTATGGACAAAAATGGAGATTAAGAAATTACATGAATGAAAAACTTTGATTGTAAATACCGAAATCAGGGGTATTTTAATGCATAAGCATTTGTATGAGCACATTTCACAGAGTGATGGGAAGGGTAGTGAACCCTATATTTCAGTAGAGAGTGGAGTGGGATTGATATTGTTCTTGGCAAGGAGAGAGGGAGCAGACTGATTAGCATTCTAAACTTTGAAAAACATGGCAGGTTATGAGATACAAGTCAGAGCAAAGTGAATGAACGAAGTGGATGTGAATGATAATTGAAGCAGTGTGAAAGTACTAGGTAAATGAGCAAAGAGGATGTTTACGAAGATATTGTGATATCTGTTTTTGTTGTGGTTAATAACTTGCAAATAGCAATGGAGAGTTATGGAGCATGTTTTGATTGTGTGTGTGTGTGTGTGTGTGTGTGTGTTTGTGTGTGTGTGTATATATATATATATATATTTTTTTTTTTTGCTTTGCACCCTACAATCATGGACAAAGGTCCACAATAAGGTCAGGCCGTAACTGAAATATAGAGAGCTTTATGAAAGGGAAAGAGACACGGGAAAGTGCTTATGAATTCTGGAGGAAATGAAAATCCTTTTTTTTAAAATGAGCCAGGCATAGTTATTGGGAAATACATGAGAGGGTAGAGAGTACCAAAGCTTTGAGGTGTAGGGAAAGAAAGTTATCATGACAGTCCACCCTATAGTTGCCAACAGTAATCATGTGACACAGCAGCTTGCCAAATATTAATTGTTCTAGTTAGTGATGGGGGCACAAGAGCAGCCAGCTCTTGAAAGCAAAACCCAAAGCCATACCTCTAGAAGTGGGAAAGGGATCCAGAACTGCAGCATAGGGCAAGCTGGTTAAGCTTTGAACTTAGTCTGGAGAATTGATAAGTTGGACCACTTTTGACTCAAGTCTGTTTAGTAAGGATGCAGAGCTAGAACCACCCCAGATGCAAGAGGAGTACTCCATACAAGGGTGGATCAATTCTTTGTAAAAACAGAGCAGCTGTTCAGAAGAAAACGATTTTGACATTTGAACTGGACTCCCAGTTACTTAGAGGAAGACAGCTTTTTCTGTAATATGGAGTTTCTAAGAAAGAGTTGATTTTACTGTAATACTAAGTATATTCACTGAGTCGAGGTGCAATTACAGAGCTGTTCAATGAGAGAGGAAAGTGTGTGTGTCCTTGTTCTTGCATGTGTATGCATTTTTTTTTTCATGTTTATATAAGTTTATGCATTATGTGTCTGTTCACATATTTCTCTGTCAGTCTGGCTTTTAATTTATTTTCCTCTGATTTTGGTCTGTGTGTATATTTTGATTTGGACTCGATGCTGAAAAATATTGATATGTATTCAGAGAGAAAAGTAGATTATTCAACACAGAATAATTTGGTTTTAAAAGCTTAAGCTGTTGTTACTTAGACCATTAAAAATAGATACAGACAGATTTATTGAAAACGAATTTAAGGTAAATAGAGATGGATAAAAGGCAGTAGTGATGATAAAGTGTACTAAAAGAAGTTAAAAAATTTGATGATATGGGAGAAGTTATGAAAATACCTTATGATATAAGACAACCAGTTTCGTGAATGTAAAAAGAGGGGTCACTATTATATTAATATTCACATCAGAATATATGAGATGCATCAGGGAAATTACAAAGGTGTGTGCCTAGATATTAAAATGTTGAGCGAGTACTGTAGATAGGCCTTGCTAAATGTAGTAGCACAAAGTTATTAGACATAAAACATTAAGTGTGCCAAGTTTTGTCCCAGTATATATAATCAAAGGTATCTCTGTATGTTCTTTTAGCATATGGTCAAATTTTGAATGAAAGATAAGTATATATGTTCTCTGTATTGGACAAGGAGCTGAAAAGACCTACCCATCAAAAGGAAGGGTGGATTATCAGAGTGGCAACCCATTCCTCAGTATCCTGCTATTAATGATTCACATGCTGTGAGCTGAGCAGACATGACTCCTCCTAACATAAGCCCTTTTGCTTTAGCTAATTAAATACTGATGTCATCCATACATTGCCTGTTGCTAGTTAGCAGATCAGACCTCCCTATACATAAACTTGTGAAATCCTAACTTTCATATGTCAGCAATTAAGATGCTAACTGTTGCAGCAGTTGAGCATTGGAAGTGCTTGTTAACATCTTATTGTTGCAAGTTAATGGAAAGTGATACTCTGTTTTTATGATGATGAAAGATTCTTTGATTTTTTATATGCAGTATTATTCATTGCCTGGAAAAAATCAGAACAGTGAGAGGTATTGTGCAGTGAACTTTCAAGTTTCAAGAACTTCATATGGTTTTCAAGTTATGTGGGATTCTTAAGCTGTAGGGATTTTCCTGTTTTTAAAATATGTCTCAAGCTTCCTAAGCTTCAACAGTGTTTATATGAACAGTCTTATTTTCATTCTGGTGCCTAGGATGATGAAGCTGATGAAGTTGGAAAAGTATGAAGTTTATGCTGTAGCTGAGGCCCTTTTCGAAATATAGATTGTTCCCTGTGATTCATATGTGAATTAGATTTCTGCCATCATTTGCCCTTATCTTCATGTGTATGTAGGGTAGATCAGGTGGATATAGGCATACACCATTAATGGGAATAAATTTTACAGAACAGGGACCTCCAGTCTCAAGCTTGCAGGTTAGCAAAATGATGGGGATAACCAGCTCTTTAGGGTAGACTTGATATACTGCTACCATACCTCTGAAATTTACTGCCCTTTTTGAGGCCAAAAGGAAGATACAGTGATCAGTTGAGTTGAGAACCTCCTCAGCTTCACCCTTGTGGATAGTTCTCGATGCAAATGAATAACAAAGGTGACATCAATAGCTTGTACTAACATGCAAGACATGGTCTCAGCTTTGATTTTGCAGCTGTTCAGTATGCCAGAGAATATAGTTGTAGTATACAGTATCTCATTACTCTGTACAAATAGAATATAAGAGCTTGAAATTATGGTGTGTAAGGGAAATGAGTAGGCTATTTTGTGTAAGAAAGAGACAAGGGAAAGAGGAAAGGGAAAGGGAACTTCATGTGTGGTTTATCTAAATAAAGCCATGCTACTTATATATGTTTTGAATTTATGCTAATAGTTGCCTTAAGCCAAACATTTTCAACCAGTTGCCCACTACTGGTCTTCCTACCTTACGGGAGAAACCCTTTTGCAGCTCCCGCACAGTGTACAGCTTTAAGCTGTCCCCAGTCGCTTTGGTGGACCTCAGGTTGTACCCCAAACATTTTACACATTCACATACGTTTTTTCACTGCGGGGAGATCATGGTCCGCTTATCATCTCCCAACCTCTAATGCAAGCTGGTGACATTACTCTAACCTTGGACCACCAGTATTTCTCTACCCACAGTGCCAAATGCACTATTCCATCAGATGCTCCAACTGCACTAAGTGACACCACCTATATTGCACATTACAGTCATCAATAAAAGACTACTAATCAAACAATAACTCAAAAAAAAGAAAAGCCTCATAAAATCCCCTGCTAACAAACCCTGCTGTTCCACATAATGCTAGTGACAAACTAAATACCCTGCAACTTCACCCCAGTGGCATCAGAAATGAACACACAAATACTCAACCAACTCTGAGATTATAACATTCACATATCCCTAATCCAAGAAACCAGACTCCGCATCCAAATCCACCCTTCCACATTTCTATAACTGCATAACCATAAGATATACAACGACAAAGAGGAGAACTCATAACACTTGTCCATCAAAACATACTCTTCCCCAACACCATTGACACTACAAAGCAGCTCACAGACATTGACAACACACTAGAAATACCATCCATAAGAAAACTTCACAGTACTAACTACAACATAATCGACACCTACATAACTCCGCCTAACCTTTATAAGCCCCTCCGGATATACTCCCCAACTGCAAGGCTTTACCAGCATACTAAACATTTATCTCTGTGGAGATTTCAATGCCCACCAACCCACTTGGCTCAGCGCTCACACCAATGATTCCCAAGGTGAACTGCTCGTAAACCAACTTCAAATTTTCATTATCTTCAACCAGCTAACACACCACCTACAACAGCCAATCTCACAAGACTTCATCATCTGCTCACCAGCCCTCACATATGGGCCACTTGAGGCATGCTATGTGTACTGTCCTCTGAGAACATTCAATATTCCTGATAACATTCCACCTAGCCCACACAGTCCACTCAACCATCAAAAGAACTTAAACTACAGGAAAACAGATTGATTAGCCCTCACTTAATACAAGGAAACAAAGCTCCAAAACTTTTGTATAGATGGTATCCCATCTCAAATTCATGCTGCCTCACATTCCACCAACATCCAGCCAAGCCAGTTACCACAAACACATAGAAAGATAACCCAAACTTCTCTCCACAAGTTACACACCTCATAAAAGAAAAAGCTCTGCCAGAGCCACTCATCATCAATAAGAAAATAGAGAACAAATCAAAACTCTGAAGAAAACCATTACCAACTCAGTCACTAAAGGGCAAACTACAAATTGGCATTCCTTCCTCAACACAAGACAAACAGCAACCAATTCCGGTATACATTAAAGAAGATCCACACTTACTGCACTGATCCAGCCCAAACTCATGCAGCACTCCTGATTCATTCTTATGATATCCTTTCTTCCAAAGAACACACAAACATACTCATGAGACTCTACTGATTATTCAGCCACAAACCAACCTTACCCCTAAACACAAAAGTCATAAAAATACCTTCCTAAAATCCATCCAGAAACAACTGCCCACCCACCCCTCAACCCACCCCTCACTTCCACTAATGCAAGTAATGTAATTCAAACCTAAAAGAACTCTCCTGCAACAGGCCCTGACAACAACTTCCACATAAAACAATGGCCCTGTTGCAATTCAAGTTCTTCCAGACATCTTCAGCCACTCCTAGCTGCACAACAAAGTCCCTAACATCTGGAAATTTGCCAGCATGATACCAGTCCTAAAGCCCCCAACCAACCAGCTCCCCTTTTTACTGCCCCATATCACTTCTGTCTTCAATTTCCAAGAACTGAAAAACTGATCAACAGAATGGAGCAATTTATATCTAACCTACACAACATGTTACCAGACCCAACCACATACTAAATGGCTTGAACCAACCACAACCCCTGTCCTTTGCATTCTCATTCAAAGGCTACTTGCCACCACCCTCCACAACAAGGATGAAGTGGTTGGCCAATTTCTTCCTACATGACCTCCCATTACTTTTAGAAAACTACAACATATCCAGATAACACAAGCAATAACACCCTAACACCACATTAGCAACAACAAACATGCAGCTTTACATTATACAATTGGAACATTGGCTCACCCAGAACAGAATATACTTATCTTCACAAAAGTCGTTGATCACCCTGTTAACCCAAGACAGACATGAATCCTGTTCACACCCTGCTGTCACCTTCTGTAAAAAGTAACTCCTGCTGAACAAACCAACAATTTTAGGCATCACAGATAACAAACACATGAAATTCATTTCCCAAACCAATAACATCAATACAAAAGCAACTCAAAAACAAAATGCCCTCAGAGCAATAAGTGATATCAGATTTTGACAAAAAAAATCCATTAGCATCATCAACAAACAATTCAGTAATTAGAACTCTATGGTTGTAGCTAAGAAAAGATTCAGCAATACTTTCAAAGTGGTGGAGGGAACATAGGTGCCAATGCTTATGTGACACCCTTGTTTTAGGAAGAAGTTGAAGTGGTGGAACAGTGCCATAACGGAGTGCTTGCTGTCTAAAAAAGTAGCTCATAAGAAAGTCAGAGAGACAAATAACCAGCAAGACAGAGTAAACTACAGAAATCTGCTTAAAGAAACTAAGAGACTTATACATCAAAGCAAATGTCAGTGTGAAGTGTATATTCCTGAAAAAAAAAAAAAAAAAAAAAGTTTTATAATTATGTTAGTAGGAAGAGAGTGATTACCAAATCAATTGGGCCATTGAATCAGAAAATGGTCATTTGATTCAACGAAGCCATGGTAAAGATTGTAAATTAATTTTTGCATTTGAATTTACCATTGAGGATATAACTCGTGTCCTGAATCCAGCTCCATGGCTAAGTGGGGAAAAGGTTTTGCAACATATTGAATGAAAGACAAAGATATACTGTCAGTGCTGAATGGAATAAGAGTAAAATAAAACAATAGGCCCAGACAAGTTTTATCCAAGGATGCTGAAAGAGGTGAAAAATGAGAGTTAAGCCCTTGGCTTCTCTTTTCAATAAGTCGCATGCTACAGTTAGGGTTCTAGAGGAATGGAAATTCACCATTGTAACACTGATATTTAAAAGAGGTAATAAATCACTGCCCACCAATTATCATCCAATTAGCTTAACATCTGTAGTTGGTAAACTAATGGAAACCTTCATTTGTAGTAAGATTGTATACCATTTAGAGGGCCACTGCTTGATAAACGAAATTACTCGTTGTACACGTTTGATTTTTTTATGAATTATCATGAACTTAAAGCAGTTAATATCATCAAGTTACATTTTCAAAAGCCATATGATTAAGTTTAACATACGTTACATACAAAAGTTGTCACTTGGTTCAGATAATGTTGTACTTTGATGGTTAGGAAATTGGCTGACTGACTTTAAACAGCGGTGTGCTGTGAGGGACTGGGACCAGTTCTCTCTCATATATTTTAATGATATCGATAATGGGCTGCATTGTAAGATTTATGAATTCTCAAACGATGTGAAGATGGGAAATAAATCAACATCAAAAACTGAACATCTGCATCCTCAAACTAACTTAGACAAAGTAACGGACTGGGCTAGTATGTGGCAAATGAATTGTAATATTGATGAGACAAATTTTTACATATTGGTAATAAAAATAGAGAGGCATATTATAATATGAATATGTTGAGATGCAAAAGGTAAATAAGGATAAAGGATTTGGGGAGTGATAGACTCTGGTGATCTACATCTTAGTAAACAGTGCATAGAAACAGAAAAAAAGCCCAAAAATATTCTTGTATTCTTTATAACTCTCTTGTGTGTCTCCATTTGGAATATTATATCCAGTTTTGGTCATCCTGCTTGAGAAAAAACATTGACAGGATGGAGAGAATATAGAGCTGAGCTACCAAGATGATTCCTGGCCTAAGAAATAAATCCTATGAGAGATGAATAAAAGAACTGAATTTATTTTTCTTTGAAAAGCGAAGGTAAAGAGGTGTTCTTATACAAGTATTCAAAATCATTAAAGGTTTCAGTGGTCTTGATCTCACAAGCTACTTAAAAACAAATTAATGTGATGTACCTCTTGACAGTGGATATATATATTCATGGGCAAACATTGTACCTAAAATGAGACAAATATGTTACCTCAACTGAATTGTTAACATATGGAATAATTTACCTATTAGAGTAATTGAAAGCCATACCATAAATACGTTCAAGCATGGACTTGAGAAATGTTTTGTTTCAAATCCATGACTAACAATATTTGGACCTCAGATGTACAATAAGTTCATAGGTCTTCTTCTTTGAAAAATCTGTATGTCTTTCTGTTCTTACCACATTGATAGATGACTTTCTAATTCCTTCCATCATAAACAGCCTTGTGGGGAACCAATGGTCTATTGCTATTTGATTTCAGTTGTAACTATGCCTCACTTGCTTAGTCTTCTATCCACTCAAAATCAAAGTTAACAAAGCAGAAAACCACACAAAATGGAACATTCAGAACAAGCACTGGCAGTTAAGCAACCACAAATACTCAACACTTGCACAATGAAACTAAGATCCTCCGAATACAAACTCATCTCAATGTGCTTGGCAATCATTTCCCTGCAACAGCATTAGACCCCTCACACTCAATCCACTTCACAACTAACCACCAACCCACAAGCAGAAATTAAAAGCTTACCTCTGCCTCACACTTCAACAGACGCTAGTCTCAGATCCTCCCCACCCCCAGGAAACATATGTAACAAAATGAAAGTACACTGAAAAAAATGACATGCATTAAACAACCACCCTCTCAACTCAGTCTTAACATCACCCCACCAGACATACGTACATGTATCAGGAACCATGCTCCCAGGGAAACATGAATCACATTTTCCTGTCTATTCTCTGGACATCACCCATCCCATCCTTATTACAAACACAAATTCAGTACATTTCAATACCCTTCATGCCCAAATTGCAACAACCATAGTGAAGACACCAAACACTTACTGCTCAGATGCCCTGCACTCTCCCAACACAGATATACACACATCATTATTACACTTAATGACTTATGGTCCTGCCCTGTGCATATAGGTGGCTTTCTTTGTGCTTTGGGAATTTTATAAAGGTAAGAGGATAGAAGGAACACCTTGGGCAAGAAATGAGTATTCCTATTATTATTATTATTATTATTATTATTATTATACTCATTATCATTATTTATATAATATAGGGGATAGGGCAGAAAGAATACTTCACACATATTCCACCATGTGTCGTAGAAAGTGACTAAAGGGGGCGGGAGTGGGGGGATGGAAGCCCTCCCCTTCTTGTATTTCAATTTCTAAAAAGGGATACAGAAGAAGAAGTCAAGCAAGGAGTACTCATCCTCCTCAAAGGCTCAGATTGGGGTGTCTGAATGTGTGTGGATTTAACCAAGATGAGAAGAAAGGAGAGATAGGTAGTATGTTTGAGGAAAGAAACCTGGATG
>JAYMFT010078013.1:0-14383 GCA_038088735.1 Panulirus argus
TCCCCTTTTAGTCGCCTTTTACGACACGCAGGGAATACGTGAGAAGTATTCTTTCTCCCCTATCCCCAGGGATAATATATATATATATATATATATTATTTTTTATTATACTCGATCGCTGTTTCCACATCAGCATTAGGGAGGTAGTGGCAGGAACAGACGAAGAAATGGCCTCATTCTCTCACATGAATGTGCATATATATATTCATTATTTTATCATACTTGATCGCTGCTTCCCGCATCAGCGAAGTAGTAGTGCCAGGAAACAGACGAAGAAAGACCCATCCATTCATATACACACATACATACATACAGGCACATACACATCCATATACATATATACATACACATGTACATATTCATACTTGCTCACCTTCATCCATGACCGGTGCCACCCCACCCCACAGTAAAATACTGTTCCTAAGAAGATACACTGTAGGACATAAAAGAGAAAACTGATCCTCAGCTGGAATGCTAGTGTGACCGCTGACGAGAGAGGCGAAAATGGTCCTCTGGAAGTATATCATTGACAGACTGGCCCTGCAGTGGACGCAATGGGTTTCTGGCACGGATACCTCTTGTAGTTGGTCTTGAGGCAGGATCTTTTGAGAGCATCAGCTTAAGAAGAGTACACTGTTTAAGCCAAAGAAAAATTTTTAATGTCATATTAAAAATTCCAATTTTCATAATGTGAATAATTTCAGTATTTTGAAAGGTTATGCATAAGACACATACTTCCAAATTGCTTGGCTGTATACTTGCATCACAGTAAATCATTTTTATATTACCTGCCTAAGTTGCTTGTCATCCTTAAACATCTGTTTACTTTAAACCATTCAATCTTAGGAAGCACAGCAAAACTAACTATAACACTCTCCTCCCCACTTGGCATTTGGGAATCATTTCTTTCTTAAAGGTAAGCTACTATGTAGCATCTCAATTATAACTACAACAGTACAATAAGAAGTAAAACCCAAAAATATGAAAGGCTGGGTGGATCATGGGTTCATGTATTATGGGTCCATCTATTCTGGATACATTACCAGGACTCAAATCAAAACTGATTTTCTGCACTTTTGGCAGAACTCATTTGTACAGCACAGGTGAAGGTGGACACTACCCTAGTCATACCACTTTTATAATACAACCATGTAGGTCTCTCAAACCCAACCATGTGTCTTGGGGGCAATATAGGTCAACTTGACTCTCATCCACCAATGACTTATTGAGCAAATACACCAAAACCCTAAGCAGAATTATCTCTGGATTCTGGTATCTAGTCACTTTATTAGGAAATGAGGCTCCTTTATGCTCTGCACAATTATACATCATACTTTTGCAGAGATACTCTCTCTCCTGTACTGCAAACCATTCCATAAATTTGCATCAATGATGCAGTTATATTGCTTTGTTTTTAAGTCTTATCAAATGCACTAACATGCTAAAAATGGCAAACTTCCTCTAAAAGGATCTACGTTAGATAATGAATTGAGATATGAAGTATTACTGAAGTCTTCCAAAACGTCAGAGATCTAACTAAAACTCATTAATAGTCAAACTTAAAAAACAAAATGCCATTACACAGCTACTCCATGAACAAAGAATACTGAGTAAGAGTGAAAGATACTGGGTTAAGCGGGAAAAGGAATTGAAGGATGAATCAAACCAGTGGTATCAAATTAGCAAAACAAGCTGAAGTATAGGCTATCATCTAAAGATGTCAAATGACAAAAACAATGAAAAACTACTATACATCATTTCCCCTACTTGCAAAATAAAGAAATACATATGTTTTATAAGAAGAAATACATATGTTTTATAGGTAATAGTATCTCAAAAATAAGAAACAAAACCCATACCTCATCAAGGAACTGGTCTTCAAAGCCATTGGGAAAATTTCCGTCACGCACTTGAGTCAAGACAGTAAGACGCTCCATCCCAGTTGAAAATGGTACTAACATTTCAAAGAAGATGAGGCCCAAGGAGTAAATGTCCACTTTGTAGTCATAAACTTGACCATTAACCTGCAGAGCAGTAAATGAACATTCATATATTTACAGTTATACTGTCTAACACACATCTGCTCTGCTCATCTACTCAGCACATGCTAGTCTTCTAGCAATTCATCCTACCATTCACTTATACGAACTACAGCCTTACTTCACGTGCAATTCTGACCAGGAGCATGCCCAGTGAGCTATACAATATATTATAAACTATATAATAATAAATCATATATTCTTACAATTATTCTTACCTTTTCAGTCCACCAAAATGATAAATAAATGTATATCTACATATGTTTAACCATTTCAGTGATTTACATTAGTAATTATCTGTATGTTTGCACTATAAGGGGAAGAAGTTTTACACGTGATGCCATATCTCTTGAACATTCTCTATCAAACATTGAATTTATGTATGCTCTCCATTAACCATGTCCTCAGTCATTCTGTTCATCCAACACTCTTACACTATAAAAGTACAACTTCACATTTTTTAACAGTTTTTTGCTTAACTTCATGCCATGTCTTCTAGTTGCTCTATCTCCACATCTATTCAAGAACACGTCACTGTCCATATCATCGATTTCTTTTAAAGTCTTAAAAGCTGTGAACAGATCACCTCTCTATCCTTGCTTCCAAGGTGGGCAAAGCTATAGCCTTTTCCTGTAACTTAGCTCTTTTAATTCTGATACCATCTTTGCTGCCCTCCTCTGGACCTTCTCTTGTTAGTTCTTTGTTCCTCTTTAGATGCAATGACCAAACCTGAGAAGCAAACTCAAGAGCTGGCCTTATTTAAGATATGTACAGCTTGCCTAATAATTCCTTATTCATATACTCAATAACTAAAAGCTATTCTGACATTTGCCAGAAAACAATGTCTCCATTACAATCATCCAAATGTGGGACTTCTGTGACAGGTTAGGGTTGATGTTGACTCCCAAGTCACTCTCACAAACAGTATAATGAAGCTTATTTCTAGCTAGATGATAATCAAAATGAAGTCTTCTTTCACTATGTTCCATCCTCACTACCAATAAAACTTGTCAGTTTCCCCATCTTCTCAAAATGCTCACTAAGTATATAACAATAAAATTCTCTCTACCTGTAGAAGCATTTTGTTTTATCAAACAAAACTAACCTTGATTATTGTTATTAGCTATGCTATCAAATACCATATTTTTTGTTAATTCATATCTGGTCAGTAGTCTCATAAACTTGCTTGTGTATAACACCTGTATTCAATTTTTTTGAGGATGTGACTATGATGGGTGCCTGATGTTTGTATCTAAATAACTCAAGCATACAATGTGTTTAAGTTACATACTTTTGTTGTAAACTTTTCATCATCATCTTCATGAGTTCATTATTTGCACAACCCCACCATAACCTGGATACATGCCTGGTTCTGAATCTGTACAGAGGTATCATGATGGAGTAAAAAAAAAAAAAAAAAAAATAATAATAATAATAATAATAATAATAATAATAATAATAATAATAATAATAATACCATTATATAAAGATCTTGTATAGACAGCTTACACAGTGATGTTTCACTACAGAAATATACATATGGGCATAAAAATAGTGATGACTTTATGGCTGCATAACTTTGTAGTTAAGGTGCTCTATACCAAAGGAACATATGAAAAAAAAAAATTATCATGTTACTGGACCCTGCCTGCTCTAGGATATACTGCAAGTGAAAATTCACCTTTGGCAAGCCTGTAACATTAGTACAGACTTGTCAAAGAACTTCTCATTCCAAAGGATTCTGTATTTCCTTGCAACTGGAAGTGGTGTAGCCTTGGGCTGCAGAAGCCTTTAGAAAGATCCTGGGTAACACTAGGATTCACAGAAACTGGTCCCGGGATAAATATATAAATAAAATGAAATATATCATTGATAACGAAACATACCTGTTCAGGGCTCATATACAGCTGGGTTCCAACACGATGAGTGTGATTGCTGCCAGAAGTAATTGACTGTGTCTGGGGATCTGATGGAGTTCTGACTTCCTGTTCATCCTCTGTTATAGTTGTTACCAAGCCAAAGTCTCCAATCTTCACTTCTCCATCAAGAGAAAAGAAGATATTGGAAGGCTAGAAAGAAAAAAAAAAAGCATTGACTTTCTTAAACACATATAAAAATACTGTCCCAGAGTAACTTTACAAGTAAGTGTAATTTTGATATATTTCAAGTATTCATAGGAGGGAAGCAACTGCAGAATGTTTTCTGCAAGTTTGATCACAATATATTATCATATATCTAACAGTCAGAGACCCAAAGAGATTCCTGAATAGTTTACAATTTGATGCCAAATGTACTATTAACTATCAATCATGTGCATCAGGTATCCTCTACCTGTGCTAAAGGAAATAACAGGAATATATAACAATTAGCTACTTGCAGTAGTTAAGGGGCTATATGTGTTTATCACACACTGGATTAGATTACATAATGTTTATGTTGGAACAGGTCACTGAGTTCACTATGTCCATTCAATTTGCACCCTGATAGGGAAGTGAAAAGAGAATATGGCTAACAGTGAAATCAACAAAATAGAATTATTGCTGTTATGGCAGACTAAAATTGACAAATGTTACACATACAGGGTTACAGGGATAATAATACAACTGGCAAACGAATTACAAGCAAAGGTGATTGAAAAAAGGGACTGCACATGAAAATCTAAAATGAATGCACGAGAAAGTATGATGGCTGTTTCTAGAGCAGGCAAGCATGAAATTTCATGGAAAAAATGCATGCAATACTGTGCAAGAAATGCAGGGAAGACATATTAAGATACAGAGGAAAAAGAAATCTACATATTTGAAATATGACTAGAAAGATAAGAGATTAAAAATCTATAATAACTATGTTGTATTTTTAGCAAGCATGATGATGTGCAAGTTATCACAAAGTAGGATGAAACACAAGCACATTATCAGTTCTCTGGAGAATAATAGAAACATTTATGAGTCTTCAGGTGCACCAAAACTTGTTAAATGTAGGGTATTTCACACTCATGTATGCTTGTAAGACATGGCATCGAAAAGTGAACATTTGAAGAATAAATATAATATTAGGAAAGCTATGATCAAAGTGAAAAAGTTTTTGGTTTTTGTAAATAAAGCACAACAGTCCACGACTGGATATGTGCAAATAGGTTCACTGTTTGTTTGTCCCAATGCTACTTTACTAAAGCAATTAACACAATTACATTTCAAAAGAGAAGCAATTAACATAATTACATTTTAAAAGAAAAGAGATTAAGGGCATTTGCTTGCTCTAGGGAATAGATCCAAAAGAAGACTGAGGGTACGACAAGAAGGATAAAACAAATACACATATATAGGAGTGTTTCAATGATGGAATCTGCAAGTATGGGGTGAGATCATGTGTAAAGGAAGTTCTAGGTATATCTTGCTACACAGAATAAAACTGTATATCTGATAAAAAGAATCAGGATGTTCTTCATATAAAGCATAGATGAAAATACTTTCATGCACACAAAATATATTGTCAAGTATCCTATATACCTGGGGATAGGGGAGAAAGAATACTTGCCAAGTATTCCCTGCGTGTTGTTAAAGGCAACTAAAAGGGGAGGGAGCGGGGGGCTGGGAATCCTCCCATCCTGTTTTTACTTTTCCAAAAGATGGAACAGAAAAGGGGGCCAAGTGAGGATTTTCCCTCCAAGGTTCAGTCCTCTGTTCTTAACACTAACTTGCTAAAGAGGGAAATGGTAAATATGTATGAAATGAAAATCCTATGTACCAAACACTAAACTCCCATTAGAAAGTTGCTGCTAAACAAAGTATGACATCATTTAGACTTCATCATAAAACAGGGGAGATACACACATCACCTGCAAAATCATGAAATGTTAACACTGTGCACTCTAATCACTAAGAGCTTCCTTTTTTATTAGCAGTGATAAGATAATTGAACAGGAGATTCTTATATCCTCTCTTCATGAGAAACTGTAGTATGTATGTAAGAAGAATAAATGTGTTGAAAGGAAATTCTACAAACAACATGTGTAAGAAGTGAAAAGCGAACTAAGGAAGGAGATACGTGTAAATGGTCTGAATACCATTTTGGTGAAAATTAGGTAAGGTGTAAAAAATGATAAAACATAAATCTAAAAAAAGCTGCAAATAATATATCTACCTTCATACTGTCTAGGAATAATCAAATAATGTCACATAAGCACCAGCAGCTCAAAGGCGAAACAATAAAGAATGAAATACTGCTGAATACTGGTCATGAGAGTGGGAAGATGGAGGTGAGACCCCAGACACTGATGAAGAGCACAACTCTTAAGTTTACAGTTTCTCACTGAAAAGAGTGAGAGACCACAAAGCATCCTTCGTAAAGCAGAAGCAGCATTCCACAGGAGAATAAAAAATTCTTAAGAGGATATCAGTTGATTCTATATACAAGGACATGCTAAGTGTTATCAAGACATATCAGCAAGTTCCAATATAGCTTGAAATCTCATGAGATAATGGGTTACAATTAGTCTGGTGATACTACTGAAGGAGGGCACAACAGGAATGTGGATAATAAAGTTGAATTTTTAAAGGAAGTTGCTTCCATGATGAAACTGCATTAGGAAAAATACTGGAATACTGATGTAGGAGGATGGCAGACCTAGAGCAAAAATTTGAAACACATATGTAAGTGTTTTGCAGCACTAGTATTCTACCTATGTCATCTAATAAACAACTCAGATGCAGAATACCAATATCCATCTCTAGTGTCAACACTCTTCTCTGTTTAGCTAAACCAAGTGGAGCCATCCTACGTAAATGGGAAAGAGGTATGTTTAACATAACATTTCTGAAACCAAATTCTCCCATGAAATGAATAAGTACAGAACATACCTTAAGATCACGATGCATAAGTTGATTGTCATGTACATATTCTACAGCACGTACAATATCATTAAAAATATTAAATATCGTTTTCTGCTCACGTTTCTGGTTTTGAAACAACCATTCTTTTAAACTTTCCTTCTGACACAATTCCATTTGAATGTAAAGGAACGTTTTTGAACACAGAGACTTCATTTCTTGCTCCCTCTGTGGATACACATTTTTTGAGTCTGTACCTAAACTTAATGTACGTGGTCTCTCTTCATTCTGACTGCTTTGTATTGGCTGGCTATGCACTCGACGCCTGCTCACAACCTTTAATTGGTTAACTGAGCAAATTTCACCTTCATTCTGACTATCAATGCCATGACTAGACTTACTTATAGTTTTATGAATGTTAGGCTTATATAAATTACTACTATTTTCACATCCTGAATCTTCAGATGAAACAGTCCCACTAATACTGTTTCCTACTTCAAGTTCTTGAATTTTATGATTGAAATCAGGAACAGGACTATTCATCACTAAAACATCATTGGATACACTGTTTTTATCCTTTCTTTTACCTTTTTCTGATTTCTGTAACGTATCTGATGGTTCCAACACAGTAAAAGAGACCTCACTTTTATCATGATCGTTAAAATTTTTTGCCTTTTCTGAGGGTGTAAGTGAATTTTCAAAAACAATGTCAAATGAGTCCTCTTGTTTTACACCTAAATATGGGTCAAAATCATTATCATATGAGCTGCTGGATTCATCATCATCCTCTTCATAACCATCCAGTGATCCATTTTCACTGCTCTGATGTTCAACATTGTTGGGAAAGTTATCTAACTCATCAGCAACCAGTTTGTCCATGGCCTTGGCTAGTGAATTTTCATTATCTTCTCCAGTCACTTTTGTTGCTCCACTTGCTTTCACTACTTTGTTGTGGGTTTCTCCAGTGCCAGGGGAGAGGAGTGAAGTAGACATAACATCCCTGTTGGTGAGAAGACATACAATAAATACTTTAAGTATCTCCCCTAAACATTATTCAAACTATCTATTTACATTGAATTCACACAAATTGTATCCCACACTACATATTTTTCTAAAGACTTGGGTTACAGCTCCTAATCATATGGTCCATTAAATATCAGCCAACTTTCACCAACAAGTCATGTCCATCCACCCTATATTTTGATTTCCTTTACTTTATTACTTTATGGTCTCATTTTACTTTATGGTCTCATTCACTTAAACTATGTCATTATACCATCATCTACTGCCTTCACATGCAAGGTAGAGCCAGGAACAGACAAAGAAAGGCTGCTTTCGCTCACATCCATATTCTTGCTGTGATGTGTAATGCACCAAAACCACAGCTCCCCATCAACAACCAGGTCCCACAGGCTCTAAATATAATAAATACTCCTCTTTCTTTCACATATATGTAAGAATAGGTACATAGGAGACATATTAGACAGGAGTATGAAAGTTCCTTGCAAGAAGGAGTGTATTTAGTATAAAAGTGAGACTATCAATACATGTAGTATACAAGTGAGTCTACACTGGGGTTAGATGCAAGATTATACCCCCTACAATGCTAATTATGGTGTTTTGGCGGTGCTGATCTGATCACTTTATCATTCTCTCCTATTCTTGGATGACTGCTGACACCATCCTGAAGGAAAAAGACATTTCTAACCCTTCTGTCATTTACTACTACTGTCTTTTTTCTCTATTTCTTTTGCCCTTTCATCCGTGTTTGTAGAATAAAATAAAAAAAAAAAAAATCATAAAATTACAAAAATAAACAGGTCTACCCAAGGATTGGACATTCTTGCATTTGTATCTGCCTGTGTGACTGGGCTGGAAACCAATTTCTGCAAATTCAATTACCGTCAAATGTACATGTATTCAATTAATCCATCCCATATAAATAAGAACAGAGCTACTGCCTAAAAGACAGTATTGGGTACTATCTTGTAACTTCAACTTTTCAAAATAGACTTCATATATAGCAACAAGGCTGAGGTCACTTACCCATTTTTCCATAGTGCATCTGCCTCATCTTCCCATCCAGGTGGTGGAGATTCTAACCAGCTGTTGTAATAACGGACAATATTAGGGTGATTTAACTTGGCCAGCGCTCGTACTTCTCGCTTTACTCTCTCTGCAGATGACTTCCTAAGATGATAATACAAAATCTTTTATTAACCCTATGGGACTGTATATTTTAGTGATCATGAACATGTTTGCCTGCCTCATATTTTTTCCAGTAAATAATCTTAAACTGACATCAAATCACTTAGCAATAAATCTAATGGTTTAACACATGCTAACCAGCTGGAAATACACAAAATGGCAAAATTAACAACTTACTAATACTATTCTCAAATAAATGAATATTATGAAATTCAGGTGATTACACTAACAATACTCACTTAGAAGGGAGTGAGATCCTCTTGACAGCATATTCATTCTCATCAAGCTTGTTCCGAACCTGAAATACCACACCAAAGCCTCCTCGGCCAAGGCACTGTACAAGTTCAAAGTCTGTCAAATACCTTTAAAAAGAGAGGAAAACAACTCTGAGCTGTGTAATATTTTTTTCACAATATGAAAATTCACCTAATATCTCCTTTTAGTGAGACTAAAAATGGGCTAAGTGAATCTTCTATTCAAAAGAAAATATAGTGGTCTCTGCATACAAGTAATGAAATCAACCACAAAACTAAACACCATAACATCTAATCTCATCACACTCAGCTAGATATTTTCACTCAAGTGAAAGGAAACAACACCCCTATGGAGCTACAAACGATTAACAGATGTATGAGCATTATGAATAATCCTTAATGATGGCACAAACATACTCAAAATCTTTTAAACAGGCGTTCTAAAAAATCACTCTATACCTCTTTCATATATGGAAATAAGGCTGCTCTAACTGGAAGGCAACAATAATGGTATACTTAAGAATGCTAGCTGTTATACAGTAATCATTTTCATTATTTTTCTCATTATTACATTTAACTGCCATTAAGTTCATCATGTGATAATTCACAAAGACTAAACAAACTGTATATAAAACCATTACTTAATACTGGTCTTATGAACTATTATGACAATGATAATCTAATACAGTGTGCTATGGTTGGTAACTATGAAAATTCTCCTGTATTACAACATGCACATGTTTCCCTCAATAGTTGAGATGTTCTTAACTGGTGAGGAATTAAGGCTCCAGGTGAAGGACATACAGAATATCATGAAGACACACTACCATGTGGTGTTCATGAGATTTGAGGAAATATAAAACATTATACTATACAGTGTCCATAAAAAAACTTTGTCTCCCTCCCCATACATTTTCAAAGGCAATGTCACTTAAATTTTACTACTTTGCCATTTCCTAAATTTAGCCTTTATTACCATCCTTCATTTACACTATCATTTATTGTTTTAACACATCTATTATCTGTCATACATCCAAACTGGCCATACTATCTTAACCCTATAACCGCAGACTAAGGAAAAAGCCTTCTTCCTTCAGTGTGGATGGTGGAGACAAAAACTGGGCACACAGAAAGAAAAAGGCTGAAAGCCACAGAGATACATTAACCTTTTATAAATGATCAATCACAATCCAGCCATAAACCTTTTGAACTATCCCACAGACTTTCCAATTCCATTCTTCTGTAGGCTCAAGCCTACTGCACCAACTTTCACCACCTTCAAAATTAGCTTGTTATTCCCTCTTCGACCTTCAATTGTCCTTCCTCATGTAATTTCACTTTATTCAAACACTATAACTTCTCTGTTTCTTTATTCTAGGATTTATATTCATTAACTTGCCCTGCAGTCATCCATATTTTCTAGAAGATTCAGCTTCTTGCAAACTCTTTTTCTCAACTAATGTCCCTAACATTATATCCCATCACAATGTTTCTCTATTACCATGAACTATTTTCCCAATGCAATATACCTCATACAACAGCCTTTATCAGTGCCTTCCCAAGGTACCTCTAATCTACCTTAACTGCACTTTTACTAAGTGTTCCATCAATATCTATCAATTTTCATTTATCTTGAATTAAATTAAATAACCTTCTTGTTCTTTCCGTTCTCTACTTTTATCTAACTGGCTGTTTCATTAATATTCATTGTCCTAAAGCACCTAAAATATAAGAAAATCTCCACACTGCCTTTAAAGTTTGATTTCTTAGTATCAACAGTCTAGATGCCAAACCTTAATTTAAGCAGGCCACTCCCAAAGTGCCTACAACTAGAGTCAAGTGAAAAAAATTAAAGGACATTTTCTTTTGAACTCCTTGTACAACCATTTCCTGGCATACAAACCTAAGCCTTTTGCACTTTGCAATCTCTTGCTCCTTACATTCATCTTTAGGTCATAGTTTAATGTCAACATCATCTCAAATCATCAACAGTTGAAAGATCATCAGTCATTATATTATACAAAACATTTAGTATGGAACATTTCTACAGTTACTAATGGCATACATTCTGAGTAAGCATCCAAGAGTTCAAATAAAAACTGTACTCAATCTCTTAAAAAATCCTACACTAATGCACATATTTCTAACAAAAAAGTAACCCTTTCCACTAACAAGAAACTTGTTACTCACCTTGATGTGTACTCAGGCGAAGAGCACTCAGTTTTCTCTGATCCAGAAAGCTCTGAAACACTACATGACAATTGAGGGGCCTCTACTATAGGTGGTGCATGATGAGGTGGAGGGAGTGCAGGTAGCTGGATACCCAGTCTATGCAACAGTGCTAATACCTATAAAGAAATGAAAATATTTATAAAATTCCCTCTACCCTTTCATGAATACTATGTAATGATTACAGTTAAAATGACAACAAGCTGAGTAATTTGAATCAAACAGAAATTTTTATTTGTCTGCAAGTCTAAGAACTCTACCACAACCTGACTTTCAGCATATTTCACAAAAATATATAAACTACCAAAATACTAACATGTGGATTATTCTGAATGATGAGCTGCAGCATGTGACCCACAAGGTTGAGTGCCTGATGAGTTACATGACGCTTCATGTGCACCAGAATATACCGCAGGACCAGATAATGAAGTACAGCATAGCAGATAATACCAACGGCAATTTTTAGCCAAGTATAAGGTCTGAAAAAGATACCATCATTTTTGAGAAATTTGATAAAAAGTACAACGTATGGACCATTCTCTTTATAAGCAAGAAAAGTTCAGTCACTACAATAATGTAACAGAAACAACAATCCTAAGAAAATTAACTAATTACAAAAGACTTGTGCATTTTGCCTTGCTCGTTCTATTCTGCTATTTTTTCAGTAGCTACCCTACTCACGTCGTTATCTATTCTAGGTCATTGTCTGTGAGGGCAAAGATCAGTATGTTGTACATTACAGCAGTCTGAAAAGTGTTGTAAAGATGCATGACAGGGGCCCTAGATTAAAAAAAGAAAAAAAAAATGGAGGATGGATGTATTGGAAATTAAATGCTTGAGGACAAAATGCAGTGTGAAGTGTTCAGTGAGAATGAAATGACAGGGTAAGAGACAGGAGTAGTATGAAATGATCTGGTAAGGCAAAGGTGTGGTAGTAATGAGTACGTATGAGAAAGCTGAAAAGACTGTGCTGAAATATCATGAGCATATGGAGAGGATGACTAAGAGGGTATACATGTCTGATGAGAAGGGAGAAGGGGGAAACTGAGGAGATGGAGTGAAAGATTCTTGAATGATCACTACCTGAACATGTGAGGTATCCATGGAATAGAAAGAATTGGAGTGATGTAATATACAGAGGGTGATGCACTGTCAAAGGGCTGAACTACAGCATATGAAGTCATCAGAAGAAACAAAAGAAACACCAGGCTTGACAGTGCACTGGGGACTCTGATTTTGGTGCATTATACGTACAAGAAAGCTAGAGTGGAAAAGAGCAAACAAGGCCATTTTTTGTCATTCTTATTGCTACATCACTAGGTGGGAAACTGTGAACACGTATGAAAAAATCATCCCACCAACTCTATCCCTTTGTGCAAGAAAGTATGGTGACTGGGTATTTTTGTCAGACTTGATTGCTAATTCCTGCATTAGCGAGGTAGCACAAGGAACAGATGAAGAAAGGCCACATCTGCTCACATGCTGTCATGTGTAATGCACCGAAACCACAACCCCCATCCATAACAAGGCCCCACAGACCTCTCCACAGTTTACCCCAGACACTTCACATGCCCTGGTTCAGTCCACTTTCAGTATATCAACACAGTGACAGGATATAATGGATGTGACCACCTTACCCAATGTGGAAACATATGAGGAGGAACTGAGCAGCAACATCATCCATTATGGTGTCATCTGATGTGGGGTTTGGATTCTCCCATGGACGACTAAGATTAAGATGACCACTGTTCTTATCGTCGTAGAGATAGTAACCATTATCTGTAACAACCAGGCATTCATCTGACCATACAAATGCTACAAGCATATTCATTTACATTAACATATACATCAAATGTAAAACATCTTTACATATCATAATAAAATGTCAACTGATATCAATTAAATGTTCAACATACAGAGAAAATTTTCAATTTTATGTGCATGGCCCAAAATTTGGTTAGTGTATGAAAGATAAGATAAAAAACACACATTAATGACTTTTGACAAAGGTAATGAGGATGCTAAGTATGCATGTAAGAGAAGGGTCTCAATGAAATCATCTGCAAGCAGGTTGCGACAATACAAAGATTCTACGTATAAAAAGCAGTTTTTTGTTAGTAAGACTTCTTTTTTGCATTCCAACAATGCATGAAACAGAAAGGCTGAAGCTCCAATCAGAAACATTAAGGCTTGCTGAAAATCTCAAAAGAAAGCTAGTCCCAACCAATGTGAGGTCAACTTTTCAGCTATCATCTCATCCCCTTGCTAGCTCAAATATTTCTGTTTATCAAGCCTTCAATGACAATTCAACCTGTAAATCTAAGCTGAAGCAGAAGGCAAAACAGAGATGTATGGGTGGTCTGGAAGTGTATCACAGTTTTCTCCTTTGACACATCACAAAACATAAGTCCCTACCGTTCTCTTGTTAAAGGATGTAGGAGTTACTCTATTAAACTTTAACATAGTGAAACCTCCTCCCTAAGTAATTCATAGGATGCACATATGTGAAGAGAACCAAAGGAAAACTTTAGAAAAGAACAAAAGGTGGCATGAAAGGCATTTTTGTAGAACTATGACTATCATATACCTGACACCCTTTGAAAGTGTGACATACTACCTACTACAAACTTCTGATTGAAAACAAAACTTCTAACCTTTTCAATACCAAATGTATAGCAAACTTTCTGTTATGGAATGCTAAATATATATATATATATATATATATATTTTTTTTTTCATACATATTTGCCATTTCCCGCATTAGCGAGGTAGCGTTAAGAACAGAGGACTGAGCCTTTGAGGGAAAAACCTCAATCGGCCCCTT
>JAYMFT010078024.1:0-14383 GCA_038088735.1 Panulirus argus
TCCGGGCACCACTTTAACGCTCCTCAGTCAGGACGGTAGTACCACCCTGGGCGGCTGTTGTCAACAACCTACTACCTGCATTACAGCCAGAGGTGTATTGTGACTTAGGAAGTGTCAGATATGGGGACCTGCAGTACAGCCAGAGATGTACTCTGCCTTACGATATGTCAGGTGTGGGGATCTACAATAGAGCTAAAGGTGTATTGTACCTTAAGAAGTGTCAGGTGTAGGGACATACAGTACAACCAGTTGCGTACTCTCTCTTACGAAGTGCAAGGTGTGGGGAATTGCAGTACAGCTAGAGGTGTACTCTGCCTTAGAAAGTGTTAGGTGTGGAGACCTGCAGTACAGCCAGAGGTGAACTGTGCCCTACGAAGTGTCCGGTGTGGGGATCGGCAGTAGAGCCTGAGGTGTACTGTACCTTACGAAGTGGCAGTAGAGGGGACCTGCAGTTAACAGCCAGAGGTGTACTGTGCCTTAAGAAGTATCAGGTGTAGGGACCTGCAGTAGAACCAGATGTGTACTCTACCTTAAGAAGTATCAGACGTGGAGACTTAAAGTACAGCTAGAGGTGTACTCTGCCTTACGAAGTGTGAGGTGTGGTGACCTGTAGTACGGCCAGACGTGTACTCACCCTTATGAAGTGTCGTGTGTTGGGACCCGAAGGACAGCCACAGGCGTACAGTACCTTAAAATATGTCAAATATTTGGTCATGCAGTGCATCCATAGGTGTACTCTGCCTTACGAATGTCAAGTGTGAGGATCTGCACTTCAGCCACAGTTGTACTGTGCCTTAATATGCGTCAGGTGTGGGGAACTACAGTACAGCCAGAGGTATACTGTGCCTAACGAAGTATTAGATGTGGGGACCTGCAGTACAGCCAGAGGTGTACTGTACTTTACAAAGTGTCTGATGTGGGGACCTGCAGTAGTGCCAGAATTGTACTGTACCTTACGAAGTGTCAGGTTTGGGGAACTTCAGTACAGTCAAGGGTGTACTCTACCTTAAGAAATGTCAGGTGTAGTGACCTGCATTACAGCCAGAGGTTTACTATACCATACGACTTGTCAATTGTGGGGACCTGCAGTGCAGCCAAAGGTAAATTCTACCTTACTAAGTGTCAGATGTGGGGACATATAGTAGAGCCACAGGTACACTGTACCTTACGAGTTCATGGGTGTGGGGGCCTGCAGTACAGCCAGAGGTATACTGTACCTTACGAAGTATCAGTTGTTGGGACCTACATTACAGCAAGAAGTGTACTCTGATAAATAAAGTGCCAGGTGTGTGGACTTGTAGTCAAGCCAGAAGACTACAATACCATACGAATTGTCAGTTGATGGGACCTGCAGTGCAGCCAAAGGTGTATTGTTACTTACGAAATATCAGATATGGGGACATGCAGTACAGCCAGATTTGTACTGTGTCTTTCAAGGTGTCAGGTGTGGGGACCTGCAGTTCAGCCAGAGGTGAACTGAACCTTACGCACATAGTGTCAGGTGTGGGGATCTGCAGTACAGCCAGATGTATACTGTACCTACTAGGTGTTAGGAAAGGGGACCTGCAGTACAGCCAGAGGTGTACTGTACCTTATGAATGTAAGGTGTGGAGACCTGCAGTACAGTCAGAGTTGTACTGTACCTTACGAAGTATCAGATGTGGAGACCTAAAATACAGACAGAGGTGCAATATGCCTTAAGGTGTCAGGTGTGGGGCCCTGTAGCACAGCCAGGTGCGTACTCTGCCTTACGAAGAGTCAAGTGTGGGGATCTGCAGTAAAGCCAGATGTGTCATATGCCTTACGATGTGTCATGTGTGGGGACCTGAAATAGAACCACAGGTGTACTGAACCTTACAATTTGTCAAATGCTTGGTCATGCAGTACATCCAAAGGTGTACTCTGTCTTACGAAGTATCAGGTGTGGGGACCTGCAGTTCAGCCACAGTTGTAGTGCGCTTTAAGAAGTGTCAGGTGTGGGGACCTGCAGTACAGCCAGAGGTATACTGTACCTTAAAAAAGTTTAAGGTGTGGGGACCAGCAGGACTGCCAGAGTTGTACTGTAACTTACGAAATGTCAGGTGTGGGGATCTGCAGTAGAGCCAAGGGTGTATTCTACCTTACGAAATGTCAGGTGTGGTGACCTGCATTACAGCCAGAGGTGTACTCTACCATAAGAATTGTCAATTGTGGGGACTTACAGTGCAGCCAAAGGTGTATTCTAACTTACGAATTGTCAGGTGTGGGGACATGCAGTAGAGCCAAAGGTGTACTGTACCTTACGAATTTTTAGGGGTGGGGGCCTGCAGTACAGCCAGAAGTGTGATGTACCTTGCGAAGCAGCAGTTGTAGGGAAATGCATTAGAGCCAGAGGTGTGCTCTAAGAAATGAATTATCAGGTGTGGGGACATGTAGTACATCCAGAGATGTACTTTACATTACGAAGTGTCAGGTTTAGGGACTGTAGTCTAGCCAGAGGTGTAAAATACCTTACGAATTGTCAGGTGTGGAAACCTGCAAGCCAGTTAGAGGTGTATTGTTGCTTACGAAGTGTCAGATATAGGAGCCTGCAGTACAGCCAGAGGTATACTGTTCCTTACGAAGTGTCAGGTGTGGGGACCTACAGTGCAGCCAGATATGTAATATGCCTCACGAAGTGTCAGGTGTGGGGACCTGCAGTTCAACCAGAGGTGACCTGTACCTTATGTAGTGTCAGGTTTGGGGATCTGCAGTAGAGCCATAGTTATACTGTACCTTACGAAGTGTCAGGAAAGGGGACCCGCAGTACAGCCAGAGGTGTACTGTACCTTACGAAGTGTAATGTGTGCAGACCTGCATTACAGCCAGAGGTGTATTTTACCTTACGAAGTATCAGATGTGGAGACCTAAACTACAGCCAGAGGTGTACTCTGCCTTACGAAGTGTGAGGTATGGAGACCTGCAGTACAGGCAGAAGTGTAATATGCCTTAAGATGTCAGGTGTGGGGTCCTGTAGTACAGCCAGGGGTGTACTCTGCCTTAGGAAGTGTCATGTGTGGGAATCTGCAGTAAATCCAGATGTGTAATATGCCTTACGATGTGTCATATACGGGGACCTGAAATAGAACCACAGGTGTACTGAACCTTATACTGTGTCAAATCTTTGGTTATGCAGTACATCCAGAGATGTACTCTGTCTTACGAAGTGTCAGGTGTGGGGACCTGTAGTTCAGCCACAGTTGTAATGTACCTTAAGAAGTGTCAGGCGTGTGGAACTGCAATACTGACAGAGATGTACTGTACCTTACTAATTGTCAGGTGTGGTGACCTGCGGTATATACAAGGGTTTACTCTACCTTACGAAGTGTCAGTTGTGGTGACCTGCATTACAGCCAGAGGCGTACTGTACCTTACGAAGTGTCAATTGTGGGGACCTGCAGTGCGGCCAGAGGAGTATTCCAACTTACGATGTGTCAGGCGTGGGGAAATGCAGTAGCGCCAAAGGTGTACTGTACCCTAAAATTTTTAGTAGGGGCCTGCAGTACAGCCAGAGGTGTACTGTACCTTACGAAGTATCAGTTGTTGAAACCTGCATTAAAGCCAGAGGTGTACTCTACCAAATGAAATGTGAGGTGTGGGGACCTGTAGTACATCCAGAGATGTACTTTTCATTACGAAGTGTCAGATTTGGGGACATGCAGCCAAGCAAGAAGTGTACAATATCTTACGAATTGTCAGGTGTGGTGACCTGCATTACAGCCAGAGATGTATTGTGACTTAGGAAGTGTCAGATATGGGCACCTGCAGTACAGCTAGAGGTGTACTCTGCCTTACGAAATGTCAGGTTTGGGGATCTGTAGTAGATCTAAAGGTGTACTGTACCTTAAGAAGTGTCAGGAGTAAGAACCTGCAGTACAACCAGTTGCGTACTCTCTCTTATGAAGTGTAAGGTGTGGGCAATTGGAGTACAGCTAGATATGTAATGTGCTTTAGGAAGGGTTAAGTGTGGGGACCTGCAGTACAGCCAGAGGTGAACTGTGCCTTACGAAGTGTCAGGTGTGGGGATCGCCAGTACAGCCAGAGGTAAACTGTACCTTACGATGTGGCAGTAGAGGGGAACTGCAGTAAAGCCAGAGGCGTACTGTGCCTTAAGAAGTATCAGGTGTAGGGACCTGCAGTACAGCCAGATGAGGTACTGTACCTTACGAAGTATCAGATGTGGAGACCTAAACTACAGCCAGAGGTGTACTCTACCTTACAAAGTGTGAGGCGTGGGGACCTGAAGTACAACCAGACGTGTACTATCCATTACGAAGTGTCATGTGTGGGGACCTGAAATACAGTCACAGGTGTACTGTACCTTAAAATATGTCAAATGTTTGGTCATGTAGTACATCCAGAGGTGTATTCTGTCTTACGAAGTGTCAGGTGTGGGGTTTTGCAGTTCAGCCAGAAGTGTACTATACTTTACAAAGTGTCAAGTGTGGGGACCTGCAGTACTGCCAAAATTCTACTGTACCTTACGAAGTGTCAGGTGTGGGGAACTTCAGTACTTTCAAGGGTGTACTCTACCTTACGAAATGTCAGGTGTAGTGACCTGCATTACAGCCAGAGGTGTACTATACCATACGACGTGTCAATTGTGGGGACCTGCAGTGCAGCCAGAGGTGAATTCTAACTTACTTAGTGCAGGGGGTGGGGACATACAATAGAGCCACAGGCGTACTGTACCTTACGAGATTTTAGGTGTGGGGGCCTGCAGTACAGCCAGAGGTATACTGTACCTTACGAAGTATCAGTTGTTGAGAACTCTATTACAGCCAGAGGTGTACTCTGATAAATAAAGTGTCAGGTGTGTGGACTTGTAGTCCAGCCAGAAGAGTACAATACCATACGAATTGTCAATTGATGGGACCTGCAGTGCAGCCAGAGGTGTATTGATACTTACGAAACGTTAGGTATGGGGACATGCAGTACAACCAGATGTGTACTGTGTCTTACGAAGTGTCATATGTGGGGACCTGCAGTTCAGCCAGAGGTGAACTGAACCTTACGTACGTAGTGTCAGGTGTGGGGATCTGCAGTACAGCCAGAGGAATACTGTACCTTACGAAGTGTCAGGAGAGGGGACCTGCAGTACAGCCAGAGGTGTACTGTACCTTTCGAAGTGTAAAGTGTGCAGACCTGCAGTACAGCCAGAGGTGTACTGTATCTTACGAGGTATCAGATGTGGAGACCTAAAGTACAGCCAAATGTGTACTCTGCCTTACGAAGTGTGAGGTGTGAAGACCTGCAGTACAGCCAGAGTTGTAATATGCCTTAAGATGTCAGGTGTGGGGCCCTGTAGTAAAGCCAGGGGTGTACTCTGCCTTACGAAGTGTCAGGTGTGGGGATCTGCAGTAAAGCCAGATGTGTAATATGCCTTACGATATGTCATGTGTGGGGACCTGAAATAGAACCACAGGTGTACTCCACCTTACAATGTGTCAAATGCTTCATATGCAGTACATCTAGAGGTGTACTCAGTCTTATGAAGTGTCATGTGTGGGTACCTTCAGTTCAGCCACAGTTGTAATGTGCCTTAAGAAGTGTCAGGTGTCTGGAACTGCAGTACTGCCAGAGTTGTACTGTACCTTACGAACTGTCAGGTGTGGTGACCTGCAGTAGAGCCAAGGGTGTACTCTACCTTACGAAGTATCAGGTGTGGTGACCTGCATGACAGCCATAGGCATTCTATACCTTCCGAAGTGTCAATTGTGGGGACCTGCAGTGTGGCCAGAGGTGTATTCTAACCTACGATGTGTCAGGTGTGGGGAAATGTAGTAGAGCCAAAGGTGTACTGTACCTTACGAATTTTTAGGAGTAGGGGCCTGCAATACAGCCAAAGGTGTACTGTGCCTTACGAGGTATCAGTTGTTGGAACCTGCGTTAGAGCTAGAGGTGTACTCTACCAAATGAAATGTCAGGTGCGGGGACCTGGAGTACATCCAGAGATGTACTTTACATTACGAAGTGTCAGATTTGGGGACCTGTAGTCCAGCCATAGGTGTACAATACCTTACGAATTGTCAGGTGTGGTGACCTGCATTACAGCCAGAGATGTATTGTGACTTAGAAAGTGTCAGATATGGGGACCTGCAGTACAGCCAGAGGTGTACTCTACATTAAGAAATGCCAGGTTTGGGGATCTACAGTAGAGCTAAAGGTGTACTGTAACTTAAGAAGTGTCAGGTGTAGGGACATGCAGTACAACCAGTTGTATACTCTCTCTTACGAAGTGTAAGGTGTGGGAACTGCAGTACAACTAAATGTGCACTGTGCATTAAGAAGTTTTAGGTGTGGAGACCTGCAGTACAGCCAGAGGTAAACTGTGCCTTACGAATTGTCAGGTGTGGGGGTCGGCAGTACAGCCAGAGGTATACTGTATCTTACGAAGTTCCAATAGAGGGGACCTGCTGTACAGCCAGAGGTGTACTGTGCCTTAAGAAGTATCAGGTTTAGGGACCTGCAGTGCAGCCAGATGTGTACTGTACCTTACGAAGTAT
The DNA here is from genome assembly GCA_038088735.1 of Panulirus argus. NCBI lineage: Eukaryota > Metazoa > Arthropoda > Malacostraca > Decapoda > Palinuridae > Panulirus > Panulirus argus. The sequence continues at coordinate 6,525 of JAYMFT010078024.1, forward strand.
CAGATGTGGAGACCTAAAGTACAGTCAAAGGTGTACTCTGCTTTACGAAGTATGAGGTATGGGGACCTGTAGTACAGCCAGAGGTGTACTCTGCCTTACGAAGTGTCAGTCCTAGTAACCTGCATTACAACCAGAGTTGTACTATACCATAGGATGTTTCAATTTTGGGGACCTGCATTGCAGCCAGAGGTGTATTCTGACTTACTAAGTGTCATGTGTGGGGACATTCAGTAGAGCCACAGGTGTACTGTACCTTACGAGTTTTTAGGTGTGGGGGCCTGCAGTACAGCCTGAGGTGTACTGTACCTTACGAAGTATCAGTTGTTGCAACATGCATTAAAGCCAGAGGTGTACTCTATCACAGCTAGAGGTGTACTCTGATAAATGAAGTGTCAGGTGTGTGGACCTGTAGTCCAGCTAGAAGAGTACAGTACCATACGAATGTCAGGTGATGGGACCTGCAGTGCAGCCAGAGGTATATTGTTACTTACACAAACGTCAGATATGGGGACATGCAGTACAACCAGATGGGTACTATGCCTTACGAAATGTCAGGTGTGGGGACCTGCAGTACAGCCAGAGGTAAATTGTACCTTACGAGATGTCAGGTGTGCGGATCTACAGTACAGCAAGAGGTGTACTGTACCTTACGAAGTGTAAGTTGTGGGGACCTGCAGTACAGCCAGAGGTATACTGTACCTTACGAAGTATCAGATGTGGAGACCTAAAGTAGATCCAGAGGTGTACCCTGTTTTACGAAGTGTTAGGTGTGGGGACCTGCAGTACAGTTAGAGGTGTAATATGTCTTACGATGTCAGGTGTGGGGACCTGTAGTACAGCTAGAGGTGTACGCTGCCTTACGAAGTGTTATGTGTGTGGATCTGCAGTACAGCCAGATGTGTAATATGCCTTACGATGTGTCATTTGTGGGGACCTCAAGTGTACTGTACCTTACAATGTGTCAAATGTTTGGTCATGCAGTACATCCAGAAGTTTAATGTCCTTACAAAATGTCAGGTGTAGGGACCTGCAGTTCGGCCACAATTGTACTGTGCCTTAAGAGGGGTCAGGTGTGGGTAACTGCAGTACAGCCAGAGGTGTACTCTGCCTTACTATGTGTCAATATGTGGGAACCTGCAGTACATACAGAGGTGTACTATACCTTACAAATTTTCAGGTGTGGGGATCTGCAGTACAGCCAAGGGTGTACTCTGCTTTACGATGTGTCAGGTGTGGGGACCTGTATTACAGCCAGTGGCGTACTGTACCTTAAAAATTGTCAATTGTGGGGACCTGCAATGCAGCCAGAGGTATTTTCTAACTTACGTATTGTCAGCTGTGGGAACATGCAATAGAGCCAAAGGTGTACTGTACCTTACGAATTTTTAGAGGTGGGGGTCTGCAGTACAGCCAGAGGTATACTGTACTTTACGAAGTATCAGTTGTTGGGAACTGAATTAGAGCCAAAGGTGTACTCTACCATATGAAGTGTCAGGTGTTGGGACCTGTCGTACATCCGGAGGTGTATTTTACATTACGAAGTGTCAGATTTGTGGAACTGTAGTCCATCAAGGGGTGTTCAATACCTTACGAATTGTCAGGTGTGGAGACCTGGAGTACATCCAGAAATGTATTGTTACTTACGAGGTGTGAGATATGGGGACCCGCAGAGCTGGCAGAGGTGTACTCTGTCTTACGAATTGTCTGGTGTTGGGATCTTCAGTAGAGCTAAAGGTGTACTGTACCTTAAAAGATGTCAGGTGTAAGGACATGCAGTAGAACCAGCTGTGTACTCTCTTACGTAGTGTAAGGTGTGATGAACTAGAGTACAGCTAGAGGTATACTGTACCTTACAAGTTGTCAGGTGTGGTGACCTGCAGTACAGCCAGATGTGCACAGTGCCTTACGAAGTGTCAGGTGTGGGGACCTGCAGTACAGCCAGACGTGAACTGTACTTTACGAAGTGTCAGGTGTGGGGATCTGCAGTACAGCCAAAGGGGTACTGTACTTTACGAAGTGTCATGAGAGGAAACGTGCAGTACAGCCAGAAGTGTAATGTACCTTACGAAGAATAAGGTGTGGGGACCTGCAGTAAAGCCAGAGGTGTACCCTGCTTTACGAAGTGTGAGGTGTGGATACCTGCAGTACAGCCAGAGGAGTAATATATCTTAAGATGTCAGGTGTGGGGACCTGTATTACAGCCAGATGTGTGGGGATCAGCAGTACAGCCAGATGTGTAATATGCCTTGCGATGTGTTATGTGTGGGGACCTGAAGTACAGCCACAGGTGTATTTTACCTTACAGTGTGTCAAATGTTTGGTCATGCAGTACATCCAGAGGTATACTGCACCTTACGAAGTGTCAGGTGTGGGGACTTGCAGTTCAGCCAACGTTCTACTGTGCCTTAAGAAGTGTCACATGCGGGGAACTGATGTACAGCCAGAGGTGTACTGTGCCTTAAGAAGTGTCAGATGTGGGGACCTGCAGTACAGCCAAAGGTGTACCGTATCTTACAAAGTGTTAGGTGTGGGAACCTACAGTACTGCCAGAGTTGCTGTGTACCTTACGAATTATCAGGTGTGGTGACCTGCATTACAGCCAGAGGTGTATTGTTACTTACGATGTGTCAGTGATATGGGGACCTGCAGTACAGGCAGAGGTGTACACTGCCTTAAGAAGTGTCAAGTGTGGGGATCTGCAGTATAGCTAAAGGTGTACTGCACGTTAAGAAGTGTCAGGTGTAGGGACCTGCAGTACAGCCAGAGGTGTACTGTAGCTTACGAAGAATAAGGTGTGGGGACCTGCGGTACAGCCAGAGGTGGACTCTACCTTACGAAGTGTCAGGAGTGGGGAACTGCAGTACAGCCAGATGTGTAATATGCCTTGCGATGTGTCATGTGTGAGGACCTGAAGTTCAGCCACAGGTGTACTGTACCTAAAAAATTGTCAAATGTTTGGTCGTGCAGTACATCCAAAGGTGTACTGTACCTTACGAAGTGTCAAGTGTGGGGATCTGCAGTTCAGCCACAGTTATACTGTGCCTTAATAAGTGTCAGGTGTAGGGAAATGCAGTACAGCCAAAGGTGTACTGTACCTTACAAATTGTCATGTTTGGGAACCTGCATTACTGTCAGAGTTGTACTGTACCTTAATTAGTGTCAAGTGTGGGGACCTGCAGTTCAGCCACAGTTGTAATGTGTCTTAAGAAGTGTCAGGTATGGGGACCTGCAGTACAGCCAGGGGTGTACTATACCTTACGAAGTATCAGGTGTGGTGACCTGCATTACAGCCAGAGGTGTACTGCACCTTACGAAGTATCAATTGTTGGGACCTGCGTTAGAGCCATAGGTGTGCTCTACCGTATGAAGTGTCAGGTGTGGGGACCTGGAGTACAGCCAGAGGTGTATTGTTACTTACGAAGTTTCAGCTTTGGGTACCTGCAGTACATGCAAAGGTGTACTCTGCCGTGCGAAGTGTCAGGTGTGGGGATCTGCAGTAGAGTTAAAGGTATACTGTACCTTAAGAAGTGTCAGGTGTAGGGACCTTGCGGTATATCCAGTTTTGTATTCTTTCTTACGAAGTGTAAGGTGTGGGGAATTGAAGTACACCCACAGGTGTACTGTACCTGACGAAGTATCAGATGTGGGGACCTGCAGTACAGCCAGATGTGTACTGTGCCTTAGGAAGCGTCTGGTGTGGGGACCTGCAGTACAGCTAGAGGTGTACTGTACCTTACGAATTGTCAGGAGAAGGGACCTGCTGTACAGCAAGAGGTATACTGTACCTCACGAAGTATCAGATGTGGAGACCTAGAGTACAGCCAGAGGTGTACTCTGCCTTACGAAGTGTTAGGTGTGGAGACCAGTAGTACAGCCAGAGTTGTAATATGTGGTAAGATATCAGATATGGGGACCTGTAGTACAGCCAAAGGTGTAATCTGCCTTACGGTGTCATGTGTGGGGATCTGCAGTACAGCCAGATGTGTAATATGCCTTACGATGTGTCATGTGTGGGGACCTGAAATACAGCCACAGGTGTACTGTACCTTAAAATGAGTCAAATGTTTGTCGTGCAGTACATCCAAAGGTGTACTGTACCTTACGAAGTGTCAAGTGTGGGGACCTGCAGTTCAGCCACAGTTATACTGTGCCTTGATAAGCGTCAGGTGTGGGAAACTGCAGTGCAACCAGATGTGCACTCTACCATACGAAGTGTCAATTGTGGCGACCTGCAATGCAACCAGAGGTGTATTCTCACTTAATAAGTGTCAGGTGGGGGGACATGCAGTAGGGCCACAGGTATACTGTATCTTACGAATTTATAGGTGTGGGGGCCTGCAGTACAGCCAGAGGTATACTGTACCTTACGAAGTATCAGTTCTTAGCACCTGCATTAGAGCCAGAAGTGTACTCTAACAAATGAAGTGTCAGGTGTGGGGACCTCTAGTCCCGCCAGAAGAGTACAATACCATACGAATTGTCAGGTGATGGGACCTGCAGTACAGCCAGAGGTGTATTGTTACTTAGGAAGTGTCATATATGGGAACCTGCAGTATAGGCAGAGTTGTACTCAGCCTTAGAAAGTGTCAGGTGTGGGAATCTGCAGTAGAGCTAAAGGTGTACTGTACGTTAAGAAGTGTCATTTGTAGGTACCTGCAGTACAACCAGTTGTGTACTCTCTCTTACGAAGTGTGAGGTGTGGGGACCTGCAGTACAGCCAGATGTGTACTGTGTCTTACGAAGTGTCAGGTTTGGGGACCTGCAGTACAGCCAGAGGTAAGCTGTACCGTACGAGGTGTCAGGTGTGGGGATCTGCAGTACAGCCAGAGGTGTACTGCACCTTACGAAGTGTCAGGAGAGGGTACCTCCAGTACAGCAAGAGGTGTATTGAACCTTACAAAGTATAAGATGCGGGGACCTGCAGTGCAGCCGGATGTATACTGTACCTTACGAAGTATCAGATGTGGAGATCTAAAGAACAGCCAGGGGTGTACTCTGCCTTACGAAGTGTTAGGAGTGGGGACAACAGTATAGCCAGAGGTGTGGGGACCTGTATTACAGCTAGAGATGTACTCAGCCTTACGAAGTGTGATATGTGGGGATCTGCAATGTAGCCAGATGTGCAATATGACCTAAGATGTGTCATGTGTGGGGACCTAAAGTACAACCACAGGTGTACTGTACCTTACATTGTGTCAAATGTTTGGTTATGCAGTACATCCAGAGGTGTAGTGTACTTTACGAAGTGTCAGGTGTGGGGGCTTGCAGTTCAGCCACAGTTTTACTGTGCCTTAAGATGTGTCATATGTGAATAACTTCATTACAGACAAAGGCGTACTATACCATATGAAGTGTCAATTATGGGGTCCTGCAGTGCAGCCAGAGGTGTTTTTTAACTTATGAAATGTCAGGTGTGGGGACATGCAGTAGAGCCATAGGTATACTGTACTTAACGAATTTTTAGGTGTAAGGGCCTACAGTAAAGCCAGAGGTGTACTGTTCCTTACGAAGTATCAGTTGTTGGGCCTTGCATTAGAGCCAGAGGTATACCCTACCAAATGAAGTGTCAGGTGTTAGGACCTGTAGTACAACCAGAGGTGTATTTTATATTACGAAGTGTCAGATTTGGGGGCCTGCAGTCCAACCAGAAGTGTACAATACCATACGATTTGTCAGGTGTGGGGACCTGCAGTACAACCAGAGGTGTATTGTTACTTACAGAGTGTCAGATATGGGGACCTGCAGTACAGGCAGAGGTGTACTCTGTCCAACAAAGCGTCAGGTGTGGGGATCTGTAGTAGAGCTAAAGGAGTACTCTACCTTAATAAGTGTTAGGTGTAGGGACCTGCAGTACAACCAGTTGTGTACTCTCTCTTACTAACTGTAAGGTGTGGGGAATTGCAGTACAGTTAGAGGTGTATTGTACCTTTCGAAGAGTTAGGTGTGGGGACCTGCAGTACAGGCAGAGGTGTACTCTGCCTTACGAAGTGTGAGGTGTGGAGACCTGCAGTACAGTCAAAGGTGTAATATATCTTAAGATGTCAGGTGTGCGGACCTGTATTACAGCCAGAGGTGTGGGGATCTGCAATACAGGCAGATGTGTAATATGTCTTACGATGTTTCATGTGTGGGGACCTGAAGTGCAGCTACAGGTGTAAAAGTTTTGGTCATGCAGTACATCCAGAGGTGTAGTGTACCTTATGTAGTGTCAGGTGTGGGGACCTGCAGTTCAGCCACAGTTTTACTGTGCCTTAAGATGTGTCATATGTGGAGAACTGCAGTACAACCAGAGGTGTACTCTATCATACTAAGTGTCAGGTGTGGGGATCTACAGTAAAACCAGATGTGTGCTGTGCCTTACGAAGTGTCATGTATGGGGACTTGAAGTCCATCCAGTGGTGAACTGTACCTTACGAAGTGTCAGGTGTGGGGATCTGCAGTACAGCCAGAGGTGTACTGTGTCTTATGAAGAATGAGGTGTGGGGACCTGCAGTACAGCCAAGTTGTACTGTACCTTACGAAGTATCAGATGTGGAGACCTAAAGTACAGCTTGAGGTGTACTCTGCCATACGAAGTGTGAGGTGTGGGGACCTGCAATACACTCAGAGGTGTAATATATAGTAAGACGTCAGGTGTGGGGACCTGTAGTACAGCCAGAGGTATGGGGACCAACAGTACAACCAGATGTGTAATATGCCGTACGATATATCATGTGTGGGGACATGAATTAGAGGCAAAGGTGTACTGTACCTTACAATATGTCAAATGTTTGGTCATGTAGTACATCCAGATGTGTACTGTACCTTACGAAGTGTCAGGTGTGGGGACCTGCAGTTCAGCCAAAGTTGTACTGTGCCTTAAGAAGTGTCAGGTGTGGGGATCTGCAATACAGCTAGAGGTGCACTTTGCCTTAAGAAGTGTCAGATGTGGGGACCTGCAGTGCAGCCAGAAGTGTACTGTACTTTACTAAGTGTCAGGTGTGGGGACCTGCAGTACAGCGAAGGGTGTACTCTACCTTACGAAGTGTCAGGTGTGGTGACCTGCATTACAGCCAGTGGCGTACTGTACCTTAGGAACTGCCAATTGTGGGGACCTGTAGTGCAACCAAAGGTGAATTCTAACTTACAAAGTGTCAGTTGTGGGGACATGCAGTATAGCCAAAGGTGTACTGTACCTGACGAATTTTAAGGGGTGGGGGCCTGCAGTACAGCAAGAGGTGTACTCTACCTTACGAAGTATCAGTTTATGGCAACTGCATTAGAACCAGAGGTGTACTCTACCAAATGAAGTTTCAGGTGTGGGGACCTGTAGTACATCCAGAGGTGTACTTTACATTAAGAAGTGTCAGATCTGGGGACCTGTAGTCCAGCAAGAAGTGTAAAATACCTTACGAATTGTCAGGTGTGGGGACCTACATTACAGCCAGAGGTGTATTGTTACTTACGAAGCGTCAGATATGGGGTCCTGCATTGCAGGCAGAGGTGGACTCTGCCTTACGAAGAGTCACGTGTGGGGATCTGCATTAGAGCTAAAGGTGTAATATACCTTAAAAAGTGTCAGGTGTAGGGACCTGCAGTACAACCAGTTGTGTACTCTCTCTTACGAAGTGTAAGGTGTGGGGAATTGCATTACAGCTAGATGTGTACTGTGCTTTACGAAGTTTTAGGTATGGGGACCTGCAGTACAGCGAAGGGTGTACTCTACCTTACGAAGTGTCAGGTGTGGTGACCTGCATTATAGTCGGTGGCGTACTGTGCCTTAGGAAGTGCCAATTGTGGGGACCTTTTTTTTTTTTTTTTTTTTATGTTGAAGGCTCCAGTCACGGACAAAAGTCCACATCAAGGCCGGGCCCTAATTG
>JAYMFT010078035.1:0-14383 GCA_038088735.1 Panulirus argus
AGAGAGAGAGAGAGAGAGAGAGAGAGAGAGAGAGAGAGAGAGAGAGAGAGAGAGAGAGAATCAACCAATGTACAGCATTATTTGTGCTCTGGTAAATATAATCACAGGCACATTTACGTTCACGAGAAAAATACAATATATTTCCGGTCTTTACACACAGAGGCACGGATACCAGACCTAACTTCTGGGTACAAATTATTTACGACGACTAAGCGAGGCTGTAACATCGTCAGCTGACGAAAAAGGGTATAGTCTTGTCCAGGAATTCTTCGCTTCAGAGGAATCCATCCTGTCCCTGCTACTGAGTGTAGCGCAGCCTTGGAGCTGCAGGACCTACTGGGGGGTGGGGGTGGGGGGGGGGGGTGTTTGTCTCCCAGGACCCCTCCCATAAAGGGGTCCTAGTGGTTGTATCATTATAATAATAATAATAATAATAATAATAATAATAATAATAATAATAATATTGGTGAGACAAACAAAAATAACAGACACAATTGTTTAGTCATGAACACACACACACACAGCATGTACAGTAAACTGATTTAATAATAATAAAAATAACAATAAAATCAAATAAATCTTGATTCAATAAAACACAGACACAAGCTCATGCAAGCAGGACAAGCCAGAGAGAAATACACAGTAAGGGCCTCTGGTGGGTGAGGGAGGGAGGGAGAGGGCGGGTGGGTGAGGCCCCTCAGTCAGCGTGGGGAGGAAAAGTTTATCAATATCTCTCAAGATGGCCGCTCTATCAAGGATGAATGTCCACAACTTTCCCACCCATAATCTTCCCGAAATACCTCGTCTCTCACATCCAGCCACCCCACACACACACTCTCTCTCTCTCTCCCTCTCCTCTTCCACTGCCTCTCGTTCCCTTCCCTTTCCCCCCCAAGCTCCTTGTCGCCCCTCACTGCCCGGTGAGCTCGGGGTGTTTAGGCTGATCCTCCCCGGAGGACCATCCTCCATGATCTCTCCCTTGCTGAAGGCCATAGGACCGACCGACCGACCGACCCCGACCTCACCCCATCCGCCAGCTCGGCCCCGACCCGACCTAGCCCAACCCCGTCCGTCCGGCACCCTCCTGTTGTCGGCATTATAACGTGGCACTCTGTGGTCCTGTTGGCATTCTGACACCTCTATTGTGGTTCTACTGGTGACTGGACATATTTCCTTGGGTCCTTTTGTCGTTCTGACACATCCCTTGTGGTCCTGTTGGCACTCCTGACACCTTCCTTGTGATCCGCTAATACAGACATTTTCCTCGTAACTTTTTCCTGTTATTTTGATCCTCCTGTTGGTGCTCTGACACCCTTGTGTGGCACTGCTGTCACCGCACATCTCCTGGCGCCTCTGTTGACCTAGCAACTCATCTGTTGTCCACCTGGCACTCTGGCACCCATAATCCTCTTCTGGCACTCATTTGTTCGTATGCTACTCATCCGGCAATGTGCCACTCCCATAATCCTCCTCTGACACCCCGAAACTCTCTTCGTTCATCAAGCAGTCCGACCTGACTCCGACACTCGATATGACACTGACGCTCACCTTCAAGTCTGGCACTTCTCGGGCACTTCTGATGCTGGTAGTGCCAGAGAAAAAGGGGTAATCTGACACCCTTCTGCCAACGACACTCCCCTGGCAATCTGATACTGCGTCGGTTCACTACCGAATCCTCATGTACCCCATGACAATAATAGGGAGGGTCTCCTTCACTACATCGCCGACACGTGAGACACCCAGGAACTGGATAACGTATAGACGACCCCATGTTTGTCCACAGATAAGTAGCACCTTGGAATAACACATTCTCCACACCCCTCACAACCCCTTTGTCTGACCTTACTTCCTCCCACCTTATCTGTAACCTTATTCTTTCCCTACCTGTCCCTTACAATCTCCCTAACTCGCCCTTACTCCCGCATCTCAAGTTCATGTAATTGTCTAAAGTTTGGCTGGACGGGAGTCGCAGCTCTGGCCACAGACCAACTTGGGATTTAGGTACAAAAGTTTAACATAACAATATGTAAATACGAAGGAGACTACATGTGACATGTCCGTCACTGTGTGTGTGTGTGTGTGTGTGTGTGTGTGTGTGTGTCTATTTATGTACGTCTAAATACCTATTTGTACTGTACGGGGAGAAAGTTTTACACTTGTGGGGCCACATCTGAACCATCTCTACTATCATACAACATTTCAAACTTCCATATCCTGTCTTTTTTTTCTGTTTCGACATTCTTTGCGTGTAATTACCTATTTCTGCCGTAGAGGGAGGGGGGGTTTTACACTCGTAGGACCCCATCTCTTGATTAACTGGCTGGCCTCACTGTCCTTGTCTTCCCTTTCTGACCTCTATTTGCGAGGTACATTTAATACTAAAGGTCTTAAACCGTTTCCTCACTTTCTGAAAATAACATTTAGTTGGTACATTGGTTCAAAATCCCATCCATCCAGAAACAATTTTGCAGCTAGCTGGCTGACACATCAGCTGGCAGTGTTGCTTAAAAGTGATATCTTTTTTCCATTCACTGTTACATCCCCCCAAAAAAACGCATTTTCTTTACAAAAACTCCTTACTAATATTATACCAGTTACTCACGCTTTCAAAAGGTTGAATATTCTTTATATAGACATAATTTTGTTCTTTTTTTTTATTTTTTCTTATTTTAGTCTGCTGACTTAGGTTGACTTAGGATCATTCGATTTGAGTTGTTAGACCTTCCTACTCCTAATGCCATTCTAGTCCTCAGTTTGCCATACGGACCGACATATACAAGAGACGTTTCGCTTAGGGAGCCCCTGCACACACACACACACACACACACACACACACACACACACACACAGACCGACTGTTACGAGCTTGTAAATAATGAACGTGAGGAGTAGATCACGCAAAGAGAAGAGGAGTGCGTGAAACAGATCAAGCTAAAGGAGCAGGGGTTAATCTTGTGTTACAGCGCTGAAAGTACATCTTTTTCCGTCTGCCTTAATGCTAATCATAGTCTAGAGCACATCCAACACACACACACACACACACACACACACAAAATCCAACACACAATCACTTTCCTGCACACACGCCAAAGGCAAAAGCAAGGAGCAGTTAATGCAATGGTCTAATCGGTTTTCACCTAGTCAAAGTAACGTCACGGAAACGAAGGTGTTTAGGCAGCACGAGAACAGACGTAGCGCAAAACACACAACATGTCAACAAAAGAGGAAAGAAATACGAGAAAATAAAAAAATTCTCTTGCTTGGAATAAAGCAGAAAAGGTTTGAGCCAAAGTCGAGTCTCCTCCTCCTCCTCCTCCTCTTTCTCCACCACCTTAGGATATATAAACAAGAGACACATTAGGGAGATAATCCAGGAAGGTGACTCTAAACACAAACCCGCCCGAGAGAGAGAGATAGATAGAGAGAGAGAGAGAGAGAGAGAGAGAGAGAGAGAGAGAGAGAGAGAGATGGACTGTCAAAGCGAGAAGTTTTCCTTTTTTTTTTTATTTTTTTCAAGTCCTATTATAGATGCATGGAATAATTTACCAGTAGTGAAGGCTCGGGACGTACACATCCAACCCCACCCCCCTCACTCACTCACCCCCTCACCCTCACATATGGCTGGTAAGAAAGGTCACACCTGGGGGGAAAAAAAGGATTAACTACGTTGTAACATATCCGAGTAGGTGTTCGCGTGGGAACTAAACAACAGTGTCTCGTATACAGGCCAGAACGAGAGGAAGAGAAAAAAAAAAAACACTGGCAGGCCTGCAGGTGAAGGCCTAACACGACGGATTCATTACTCAGGGAGTGAAACCTGGTTTGGGGCACGAGTCACGCGATGCACTGGGGACGACTGCTGATGAAATGAGCACAGTACATCCATCATGTATTCAACATGGCGTTACGGAGGGACCAAATTTTCGTTCGAGATAAGCAAAGCTCCCTCGATCCCCAGGCGAATTTACCCCGGCGTGTCAAGCCGAGGTGGACGCCGAATTTAATGACGAGTCCTCTCCACTGCCCCTTCTTCTTCTTCTGACAACAACGCCACTGTCTGCAGAGGCACCAACCAGGCCTCGACTGACAGCATCACTGCAATCCTCCAAGCTAACCAACCACTCTGGTCACAGGCTGACGACACCGCTGTTGAGTTACTTAACCTGCTGGTGGCATCTCTCCGCCAGTTCACTGCTGGTGGCATCTCTCCGCCAGTTCACTGCTGGTGGCATCTCTCCGCCAGTTCACTGCAGGTGGCATCTCTCCGCCAGTTCACTGCTGGTGGTATATCTCTGCTAGTTCTTTGATGGTGGGATCTCTCCGCGAGTTCACTGCTGGTGGGATCTCTCTGCTAGTTAAATGCTGGTGGGATCTTTCCGCTAGTTAAATGCTGGTGGGATCTCTCGGCTGGTTTCACTGCTGGTGGTATCTCTCGGCTAATTCACCGCTGGTAGGATCTCTCAGCTAGTTCACTGCTGGCGGGACCTCCCCGCTAGTTCACTGCTAGTGGTATTTTTTCCGCTATTTCACTGCTGGTGGTATCTCTCCGCTAATTCACTGCTGGTGGTATCTCCCCGCTACTTCACTGCTGGAAGCGTCTCTCTCCGCCAGCCTCTCTCCCTCTCTCTCACGGCGTCAGGACCCGAGGCTTCGGCGGGTCAGCTCACCTCCACGTGTTGGTATCATAACAAGTTTAGAACTTCTGCAATTCTTCGTCGCAAACTTTCTGAAGACCGCGTCGGCAGGTGAGGGCTCTGGCCCCATGACCACAAGAGTACAACCCTCGAACAACGACAGTAGGACCCTTGGACACGACAGTACGACCCTTGGACACGACAGTAGGACCCTTGGACACGACAGTAGGACCCTTGGACAACGACAGTAGGACCCTTGGACACGGCAGTAGGACCCTTGGACACGACAGCAGGACCCTTGGACAACGACAGTAGGACCCTTGGACACGACAGTAGGACCCTTGGACACGACAGTAGGACCCTTCGAACACGACAGTTCGGCCCTTTGGATTATGATGGCCTGGTCTATGACCTGAATACCTAAGGGTAGGACCCAAGGGCCATACCGTCGTGCTTAAGGAGCTGTTCCGTCGAGCTCAAGGGCTGTTCCTCATGCTCAAGGTGTTCAGTCCAGGAATTAAGTCATCTGAGAGGAAGCAAGTTTCGGGTTTAGAGTCTGGGGCAATGGTTCAACAAGTACTACGTTTTCAACAGCACTGACCCACCGGGCAGACATTCCCCCACCTCACATATACACAAAATAATTGGAAAACCCACAAAATAACAAAAAAGATTGAATGCGCGTCTCACAAATAACCATACATACTCTCTATAGAATCCCTTTCATAACATGACACGAATTTACACTAGGAAACTGTACAACGACGACAGATATAATACGAATGACGATAGATGCAACGCGAATGATCTACCCAATTTCGTAATTCCCACAAATACCAAGATGTTCTTGAAATCCACTGAATAAACACCTCATTTTGCTAGCTGAACTGCTGACTGGAGAAAGTCACACATCTTTCTCTCACTCTTTCTGTCTCTGTCTCTTCAAGACTGGATGCCTGTCTCTTTACCTGTCAGTTGGTCCTTTCACGTCTTCTCTCCCACGGACTGTGTGTGCCTCTGCCCGAGGGTCAGACAGTCCGCCCGTGTGTCTGTGTTGCAAGACATAACGAAATCAACAGACTGACAAGCGGTGTGTATCATGCCCAGGTGGTGATGGTGAAGTGGGTGGTAGGGAAGGTGAAGAGAAGAGCTTGACGGTACGGGATGGTGAGGGAGTGTGGGAGAAGGACTTGTGGTGGTGGGTGAGTGGGAAAATGTAGTGTCCCGAAGAGCGAGTGGGTCTTGGGGCGAAGCGTGATGGTGTGGAAGAAGCAAGAGAGTGTGGGAGACTGAAGGAAGCGTGAGACCGTTTAGGTGTGAAAGTCCGTGGGGCTCACACGTGTGAGAGGTGTGAGAGACTAGGGGGTTCCAGGCTCCACCTCCGGTATACAACCAACCCCCAGTACACCTCCAGCACAACCCCAAACTCCGGTACGCCTCCAGCCCTAGCCAGCCTCTGGTATTTCCATTTCTCTGTTACTTCACCAAATTTCCATCTCTGCTTCACTTCCACTCCCCATTTCCCTACTCTGTCATTATCTTCCATCTCTCTCCTCCATCACTACCTTAAAGCTCTCAGCTTCATCTCCTCCTTCCATCTCGTTGCTCTATCCCCATCTCTTTTTCTATACACAAATATACACCTGTATATTCTTATCCATCATCTCCATCTTTCTTTCCTTGTTTCCCAATTCAGTTACAGTACGGCATTCCGTATAGACACTCCATCCTTATCCTCCAACTTTGTCCAATGTTGTTATACCTCGGTTCCCCACCATATCCGTCAGCCAGATTCCTCAGGTCCCCACTAGAATCTACCTTCCCTTAACTACCATTAAAACAAGCATATACTATGACGCAAGCATACCACTGGTCAATCTCAGAGCCCCGCGTCTCCTCCTCACCAAATGGCTGGTCCTCACGTCACACACACACTCTCTCTCTCTCTCCCTCCTCCTAGACGCAAGTCATGACCCAGCCATCAGTCAATACCGTACGTCGCCGTTCTCTTCAACCTCAACATCATCACTTCCAGAGTTCCAACATCACCTTCTCTACACATCTGCCAACAACACCGCCACCGCTGCACTAACCCTTTCCATCACCACCACCACCATCTCGCCCCGACAGACCTGGTTCCGCCCCTCTCCCCCTCAGCTATCATCGCCAGAGTCAGCAAGGCGGCCACAATTTTGGAGTATTCCGTGCGGGTCAATAAGGCTGATTGGGGGGACATAATCTATCCTAGTGGTCAATAACACGACCTGGCACCTCCGGCCACCACCACCAGGCCTGCCAACCCTACCCGGCAACACAAACAAAAACAAAACGAGGCCCAGCTCCCTATTTCTCTCACCCCGTAGGCAAAACGCTTCCGAGCCTAACGTGCGCGCCTAAATTCCTGTTAATTGACGTGTTCTTTAAACCTCGGTGCTTTTGAGTCATGGCGTCTGCAGATGTGCAAAAGGCGGCGGTCAAAGTAAAAAAAAAAAAAATAAAATAATGGAGGAAACGCAGGACGGATATTTGCAGCACTGTCACCGACCCGACCCGACCCGCCTTCACCTGGGCTATTGTGACAGCGAACGACATTTCTCTTACCCTTTCTTTCTTTCTCTCTCTTACTCAGCCCCAGCTAGCGAAGGGGTGGAAACACACACACACACACACACACGGAAGCGTTTCCTATTATACCAAGTAATCTAAACAAGAACAAAGGGATCATTATGTATATAAAACAAAAACAAAAAACTCTAATGGTCATTTTCCTTTTCCTGCCCCATCTTGCGAAATAATGATAATACAGTATCATCATTACTACGCACCTTTTCCAATATGCAATCATATCATTAATCAGAAAGTAGAAAAACAACAGCCTAGGATACAAACATCAATTAAGGGAAGTACTAATAGCTGCCAGGCAGGCAGGTCTTCAGCATCTCTGGTAAGTATCTAAAAGTCACTACCACTCGCTCTAGTCTAAGTCTGCCATGCCCTGAACTATACCCAAAGTCTGCTATGCCCTGAGCTATACCCAAAGTCTGCCATGCCATGAACCATAAACCCTTCCTCGTGCGAGCGTCTCTTGAAGACCACCAATGTCGAAGAGGCGTCGTATCCAGTAAACCACACAAGTATTGCATCTGAATGCACTCGGACCCTTCCTCATCATACACTACTAAGTATTCACTGTATGTCTTATACCGTAGATATCTTTTGTCATGCCATCAATCTTGTATCTGAATGTATACCGATAATTCTTTACGCACACATCCTGCGCGTAAAGGTGTAACCCGGCCTTCCTTTGTGTTGTTACCACACCGATACTATCAACATCGTGGGGGCCCCTCCGTGGGCCCCAGAGGGGACGAGGAACCTCTTGAGTTCTCCAAAAGACCATTTGGGCCCACCTGTCACCCTCCTGTGTCGACGTACTGCTCCCACTGAAAAACGTTCTGTACTCGCCCTCTCGCTCACACTATGTAGAACACGCTTCGTATAACACTGTAGAGTTAGACGAATATTACCTCTTTATACTAAAGAAAGTCAACGAAATAATAAATGATTATAATACTAAGTAGAAGCATTTATCTAATGAAAAAAATGTAATTAGATGACTATATATATGATTACATTACTAAAAAGAAGTACTTATCTAGTGAAAAAATGTAATGAGATGATTTTGTAAGACTACTTTGCTAACTAGATGCACTTATCTAATGAAAAAATGTAATTAGATGACTATATACGATTACACTGCAAACTAGATGTACTTATCTAATGAAAAAATGTAATCAGATGACTACATATGATTACATTGCTATGTAGAAGTACTTATCTTATGATAAAATGTAATTAGATGACTATATTTCTGAAAAAGGGCAAAAATAATCTTGCATTTCAATTTTCTTTACATATTACATCAAACACAAGATGCAATGCGTATTTCTGGGTATTACAGAAATTCCATCTTACCTCCCCATCCGTTCTCCTAAATCTATCTTCTTACCAAATGACATTCAACTTTTTCTTTTCCTTGCAACCAGATGGTGCAGCGTTTTCCTTCTAGTCATACAAAACTGGTTGAAAGGACAAGTTTAACTATCCAAACCGGACCTAATTTGATCGAAAGGAATTTCTTGGCGAAGCGGCTGGAGGTAGATCAATTTTATCGCTGACGATATTTGTAGACTAGATGGTGATGATCACTTCCCATTCACAAAAGGGTTGCATGCAACGACTGATTCTCAGCCAGCGGGGCAGCAAGAATCTCCCCAAAACGAGTGCCATTAAAAAAATTACATCTCCCACACCCACATGATGAAATTAATGTACCAACATGAAATATACACTTCATACATCGTGAGAAAAATGACCATGAAGGTGATAATTACAGTCTGAAATAAATATATAAATACAAAAGACACATTTGAACACCTTGTAGACATCACAAAGCAATTCATGCAGAAACAGACCATCGGGTTCTTTCCAGAATGCGCGTGAGAGTGGAAGGCATCGGGAACTCAAAAAGATGAGTTTCGTCAAAGAGAATAACCTGCAAATTATTGAGGTGATTAAGGAGGCGTGAATAACATATAAGTTGTGGTCTTAAAGCGAAATATTTACCAAGTCTATTCTTACATGTATCAATAGTCCTGCCGTCGGCTGAAGCTGGTTTCGGGTCATGGGTCGCGTCTTCGATCGTAAATGCAGACCAAAAATAAAGTTATTCAAGATTTTTGCCATGGTTTCTTTGTCTTGAACCAAATCATCGTTTTCCGCAATTAAATGCGCCTATTGACTGGGTAGTGACTCTCTTGCTTCTAACATATGTATAAAACTCCTTAGGGGTCTATTTTACTATTTTCAGCAATATATGAACGTTTCATACTGACCTTTACTTGGTCGTATAACTCTCTTACTTTATGCAAATTCTATAACATACTATATCATGCTGGGTATTTGTCTCTTTTGAGTTTTCTCACGAGCTACTTTCTTAGACAAGAGGCACTTTCTTATTTCATCGTTCCACCGTCTTGGCTTCGTTTCAGAAACAGACCGTCTACTAAGCAAGAGCACGTATGTCCCCTCTACTGCTCTGAAGGTTTTACTGAAGCTTTTCTATGCCACGTTCATGTCGTTTTCATTGACCATATCATCCCAGTGCGAAGATCATTCAAATCTGCACGTTTTTAAAATGTTGCATTTTTTTTCCTAGACTCTCATGATGACCAATATTACATACACGCAGTGTTGAAAGCGACCTCAGAAGTCATTTGCTGGTGATCACTTGTACCAAACTTTTCCTCAACTTAAGACATTATCAACAAGATCCCCATTTGTAGCTTAAACTACGTCTAATATATTCTCGCCTCGAGTAGGTCTCTCGACTGATTGGATTATGGCACTACCAATCAAATTTAGGCAGAGTCCTCGCCCGGAGCTGTTGGAAAGGGATTCTCCTCATATGGATACCGTTATGTTGAAATCTCCTACTATGCTAGAATCTTATTCATTACGTGTTTCTGCTAACACTGCAGATAAATTCCAGAGTACACATATCACTGAAATGGTCTAAAGTCTTGGGGTAAAGGCCAGTCTGGCTCACGCCGGGCGAGTAGCCAGAACTCCCACTCACAGCTGACACTACAGTAAGACACAGAGAGGCAAAGATCATCAACATACACCCTAAGTATTGCAGGTTCTTGAACAAATTGAACTGTTGGAACCGAAGGCGGCAGACTGCCTCCCCCAACTTTCTCAAGCTTCCTCCTGACTCCTAATACAACGGCCACCTCTAAACCAAACGTACGCTCCTCACCCACCTCCAAACCATACTACATAAACCCCTATTCCCAACCTCCAAACTAGACATTCATCCATATTTCGGGCTTTCAAACCAAACATATATTCATATTCCCTGCCTCAAAGCCAAACATACACCCTTACCCCACTCCAAGCAAAACATACGTGGTTTAACGCACCTCCAACAAAACAACCCCTCTAAACAACACACGCGTGGCCCTCCCCTACACAAAATATTCACCCCCCCCCCGACCCACTGTCCAAACTTCAAACAAAACATACGTCCTATGGGATCTGTGTGTTCTGTGTACATATGTATATATGTGTAACACATCCAACAACACATAATACACGAACACTCTTATCATTCTCTTAACTACTAATGGAAGTATATCAAAAGTTCCACGTAAACTAATCTATAACGTCAACATTTCATCTTTCCGTCCAAATAATTACTTGCCCTTCCCCCACGTACGCATCTCCACCTTCTTGCCACTCTCTAAACAAAAACTTTACCTCCGCGGGGAAAAGTGAGGAAACCAGTTTAATATTTTGACCGTCGGAGGCCCTTTCCAATGGCCACCCACCACACATACCCCCACTAAGAAACACCCGCTCTACCTTCATATAAAAGTTCATCTCAATTTATCCCGCCGTAAAACTCCAGCTCGATGTGGTGCGCTAATACAATTGCATTTGTTCAGGAGGTGCGTTACTTCGCGCGGGCAGAGTTCTTCTTCGGCTGCATAGATTCCGGGCGACGCTCTCCAAGCCGTGGAACGCACATACACACTGTGTGTGTGGGATCGAAGAAATGAGGGAACATGATTCGTAGAGAACCAGGTAATATCGGTGCATGCGAAGCCTCGACCATGAGCTTGGTGTAACATTACGATTTGCATGCAACACATCGCGCTATCATAATTTCTCTATCTCTTCCCCAGAAATAAATATCCCTCTCTCTCTCTCTCTACCGAAATGGAATCTCTCTCCTCCCCTCTGACATTCTCAGACTCCAATACGCGCACCCAATTCCTGTCAATGCCGTTGATAAAGAGTTTGTAGAGCTAATGCATAAAATACACATCACAACACTCATGTATAAACTGTTTTACGCCTTATTTACTCCCAATCAATACATATGAAATAATATTCCATCCTTGTGTCAAAATCAACTTTCCAATAAACACTGTTCTTGTGTGGCGTGGGTGCCACGTTTGTACCAATTCAGGAGGGGGGAAAAAAAAATATATATATATATACGCATCTGTCATCGACCGATCCATCCATCCATCGCCATTGTAAACCTGTCGTCTGCCTGGCTGACCGAGGGTTTTAAAAAGCTCCGGTGATGACGAGAGTGTTTCCAGGATTCGGTGCCATTCCGGACGCCGCACACAACCGAGCCAGCGACCTCTCTTACCTGTCCGTGTCCAGGCTCCTCCCCTACGGGTAGAGAGCGAGTTCTCTTGTAATGGGATACACGTGAAGGCCTGAGTAGGAACCTCCGAATCAACTTTACAGCCTTTTCACCGCAAAAGTGAAGCCCCGTTACTTTAAATGACCTTGTGAAATTGGTCTACCGACCTTTAAAACTAAATATTATACTGCGATTGAAATACGTCTCACTGGATCACGGTATAAAAAATTTAAACTTGCTGACAATATTGACTGCTGTGTTATGGCAGCAAAAAAGACAGATAGACGGACAAGCATACACACACACACACACACACACATTCTATTCATTTATCTATAATGACCCGAGGACCAATTTCTATGAAAAAGTCTTGGTATTACCCAGGACCTCTTTTGAAAGGCTCCTGCTGCCCATGGCAGCGCTGTTTCCTGTAGAAGGGAAACGTGGGCTCCTTTAGAGTTATAATTTCTTTGACGAGACTATACCGTCACTTATACCGCCTTGCCAAAAGCGACTTTTCACTTGAGGTGAAATCTCGAGCATAAGGATTACGGTAACATCTATCTATCTATCTATCTATCTATCTATATATATATATATATATATATATATATATATTGCTAGATTTAATTATATTTCGACCTACATAATAGCGACGTCTCCAAACCTACCAGTATTCCTAGGTAAAGCGAAAACTTCTAAAGAATTCATTTCAGTATACACATCAGCCAATTTCCATATCGGATTTCCAATACTCAAAAGAAATATCTAACATCTCCGTACGTCTAACACATCCACAGTGTATATAATCTACTGAACAGTACAAAACCTATATAAATCGCTCGAAGTTTCAATGAATAAATAAACAGAGATACTATCAAAAAGATGAATTACTGAGGGAACAAATATGTAAGTTAATGGAAGTATTGATATTACTCTTAAAATATATTCTCCATCCTCTCTATTTTCTCAATCTCACTCCTCCCATTTTCGTAACACCCTAACAAAAAAACATCTCAACCAGCCAGTGACAAAAATGAAAGGATTACATACATTAAAACAGATGAAAATAAAAAAAAAAATATTCCCGTTATAAAATAGTATCTTAATTTCCTTCAAATCAAACTTCTTTGAAGCCAAACGTTTCTAAAATACAACTTCCTTCCCGGATACAAACGTTTACAGCCACCTCCACCCCCTCTACACAGCCACCGACAGCCCCCTCCTCTACCTCCTTGGCGAAGCACCTCGAATCCCCCTTCCCCTCTTGCACGAAACGTTTGAACGTCCCTGACTCCAACCCCTTACCCCGAAGAACGTTTTCCAACCCATTTTCTTTTCTAATGAAAACGTTTATAACCCTTTCCCCCCGCCCCTCCTTCCTTTCTAGACTTTCTTGATCCCCTTCCGCCTCCAGAGAACCTCTTTCGCAGCATACATAAAATAATATTTTTTTCGAAAAACTTCAACATAATAAATGCTCCTAATCCTCTGCCTCCCTGCACAAACATTCTTCTTATGCAAAATTAAGCACGTTTTCTCCTACACAAAACACGTCTAGCCCCTTCTTGTCAACACAATACCCTTACCCTCTTCTTCAAGACAAACGTTTCCTTTATAATTTTTTTCCTCCCTCGCCTTCACTTCACCCCAACAAACGGTCCCGAAAGCCTTTCTCTTTCGTGCCCCAGTGTCCCACTGCACCCTTCAACACGAATCAGGGCTAGGTGTCTTCTCCAACACGAATCAGGACTAAGTGTCATCTCCAACACTAATCAAGACTAAGAGTGTCTTCTCCAACACGAACGTTTGTCCTTCCCTTCTTCAAAAGATCAGCTTCAATCACTTCCCCTGGAGCAGAAGGCCACAACGTTTCCAATCCCCCCCTCCCCTCCCTCCATATCTTTATCTATTATCTCTCCCCCACCTCGAATGTCTCGCAGCAGCACCGATAGATACCACACAACATCTCTAATCCTCTACCAGACAACGCCACTCCCTCCCTCCCTCTCTCCTTCCCTCCCCTCCGTAGAACACATTCTCCCCCCACCTCTCTCCCCTCCAGAAAACGTCTGCGACCCCCTATCCCCCCCCCTGCGGGACGTTCTCCATCCCACTATACTCCCACCACACTGTCAACAACACCCCCGAAGACCTCCCTCCCCTGTTGACCTCCTCACCTGACTTGACCTGCCCTTCGACTGGGCGTGAGGCGAGCGATGGCAACAGCAAGCCATAAACACCACCGCTTCCTGCAACACCCTCGCCCCCGCCTTCGCTTCAGCGTGTGGCGTGCGGAGGGAAACGACGACTGGAATATCTCAATAAAAAATCAACCGTCGATGAAATATATTAAAACAATAGGAGAAAAAAAAAAGGACATTTCAATGTATGTACAGACACGGGTGGTAGGTGGCACTATATACACATATATATATATATATATATATATATATATATATATATATATGACCTCAAGGTGGGTCACAGAACGCTGACTGACCGACTGACACACACACACACA